>JASDQU010014933.1:7718-19027 GCA_032191745.1 Picea mariana
TCTTTCCTTATCATATGAGCCTTGAATTTTTCCCATCCTATGATAAATGGATGTGAGAGTTGAGAAAGGGGTATTTAAGTTTGGGATTTGCATGTTAGAAACATGGCACCCCATTCGTGGGCCAAGATGAAAAATATTAATCCTGCTGCATTAACTCATTTTCATGGGATTTATTTAGAAGATCATGACATTTTCTTGTTTGAGTTTGCAATTATATGTAGGACATATGATTATACTATTGATGAAAAAAAGATCAAAATGTTTCCTTCTACCTTTAAGGATTCAACTCTAATATAGTTTACTAGCTTAGAGGGAAATAGCATCACAACTTCGGATCAAATGAAAAACCCCTTTAGTGAAAGATATAGAGACTATTGCAGAGCAAGGGATATAAGGGATGATGTTTTCAGAATGACACAAGGACCTGATGAATCTCTAGAATACTTTGAAGAGAGATTTCAGCTAAGCTACGAAAGAGATCAAAACTATACTTTGGATGAATACTCACTCAAACTTGTATTACTCATTGGGGTAAGAGAAGATATGAAAGAAACATTCAATATCCTATCCAACGGATATATCTATCACCTACATTGTGATGATATCAAAAGAATATTCAAGATCCATTCAAGGTACAAAAGAAATAAAGGTAGAATCAATAGAGGTTTCGTACCTCAATATTCTAACCCTATAACTCATATAAATAATGCATTAGGAGATTTGATAGAAGATATGAAAACAGATATATTTCATTCTTTAGCCATGAAAATGGATACTTTTCAAAGAAATAAGAAACATGAGGAAGTAGAGAAGGAATTGGCTGTTTATTTCCCTAAATTCACTAAGAATCATCCCAGAAATGAGTCCCATCTAGAACTTATAGATGCTTGTGGTATTTGTGAATAAAATCATTCAACTAAAAAATTCCTTCTTTTACACATTTTCCAAGGAGTAGAGGAGAATGTGTAATAAATATACATCATTAATCAAAGGACACCTAGAACACCAAGACCCTTCCAAACATGATTGAACTTCAATCCTTATAAAACTTTTGGTGCATATAATAATCAAATGTCTCCTCAACCATGGCATAATCCCAATCCGTCTCCTTGGATGAATACAAATCCTTGGAAATATCAAGGACCAACAATTCCTCTTACATAGCAATGCTTTCCTAGAATGCCATAAAATCAAAACCCTCAATGGAGTCAACCTCTACAAGGATGGAGGCCAAAAAAATTTCAGCAACCTGCATTAACACATCCTCCTCCTCCTCAAACCAACAACACTACTACAAATAGTGCTCCACCTAAAAAACCTCAGTTACCTGCTCAACCTGCTTCAAATCTGAATGAAAAACAAGTTCAACCTATATACGATAGTGAAACAACTTATGAAATGTAATCCTTATAAATGAAAAACATCAATCTTAGATAAAAAAAAAAAGTCTTACAACAACAACCAAATCTCATAAAATATGTATAATCTGAGAAGGAAGATATTACCTCACTTCAACCACAAAATCCTCCTTACCTTGAAACATTAAATGAAAAGAAAACTTATATATTTGAAGAGAAAGAACTTTTAGGGGAACTTAAGAGTTTGTGTATAAAAATTACCCTCTTACAATACCTCAAGGATGTGCCTTTATTCAATAGGTTTATCAAAGATGATTGCATTAGAATGCCAAGAAGGAAAATAAAATATTCTCCCACCATAAATATTATAGGACAACTAGCTGACCTTATTCTTGGGAAGTTAATTATACCTAAGTACTTAGATCTAGGAAATCCCCTAGTAAATGTTCACGTCAAAAAACATTTGATCCATAATACTCTTATAGACTTAGGGGATGCTATCAATGTTATGACCAAAGATACTATGTTAAAACTCAACCTTCGGGGATCTTTGAGAGATACTCCCACCATCCTTCATCTTGCAGATAGATCCATAGTCAAACCTAAATGGATGATAAAGGATATCATAATATCTATTTATTCTTGGGAGTACCCTACATACTTCTTAGTCCTTCAAACCAAGCCTCAAATTAATGGATACCATCTTAATTTTTGGAGGCCTTGGCTGGCCACAACAGATTCTATTCTTTATATTCCTACCCAATCTTTGATAATAGAAGAACTAAACTGCATTGTTAAAGAAAAGGAACTTTTAGGAGTAGTTCATGTTCTAAATAAATTTAGGCATTATGTTATAGGGTATAATTTTTTTTGTAAATACATATCATGTTTCCATTAGATACTTGATGAACAAACCCGACATCAATGGTAGAATGATTAGATTTTTTTTTGTATTACAACAATTTGATATAACTATTCTTGATAACCCTGGCAAGCAAAATGTAGTTGCATATTTTTTGTCTAGGTTGACTATTCCTACTAAAGAAGACATGATAAATGATTAGTTTCCATATGAGCACCTATTTTCGATATCAACACAAACCCCCTAGTTTACTGACATAGAAAATTATCTGACAATAGGGAAGTTTCCTCAACATTTCTCCTACAAAGAAATATGCAAAATTGTCTGGAAAAGATCATCCTATACTTGGGTAGTTGGTTATCTATTCAAACTTTTCCCAAACCAAGTCTTGAGGATATTCATAAGAGAATATGAGTTACATGACATCCTCCATGCTTATGATTATGAACCATGTGAAGAGAATTATTCATGAAAGAGGACAACTTACAAGATCTTACAAGCTAGATACTACTGGCCAGCCCTACGCATAGATGATCAAAAATACACTTCACATTGTGATGATTGCCAAACAATGGGGAAGCCTACAAAGAGGAATGATATTCCTTTGCAACCCAAGTATCATTGGAACCATTTGACAAGTGGGGCGTGGATTTTATAGGCCCAATTGATACTCCACTGAGGTAAAAGGAGGCACATATCGGTATGCACTAACTATATGGCCAAATGGGTTGAAGTAAAATCTATGAAGGATTCTACAGAACAAAATGTAGTTGCATTCCTCCAAGATTGCATATTCTCAAGGTTTTCATATTCGAGAGATACAGTCACAGACCAAGGACCTCAGTTTAAATCCATACTTATTGAATAAATCATGAAGGAACACAACATCCTCCATAGTAAATCAACACCATACCATCCACAAGAAAATGGACAGGCTGAAGTCGCCAACCAAGAGATGGATAACATCCTCCCCAAAACAATGATCATGAACAATAAAAATTGGTCAAATAAAATCACAAAATAAACATAGGCATACAACATCACATGGAATACTACCACTGAGATCACACCCTTTGACATAGTCTATGGTAAGAAATCCATGCTCCCTATTGATTTTGAATACCATACATTAAGAACTGTTAGAAAAATAGGACCGTGGAGCAATACAATAAAACAAATGCGGAAACAAAACACAGAAGATACACAATACAATAGAGACACAGATTTACGTGGTTCACCCAGTGTGGTCTACGTCCACCAGAGAAATTGTTAGGTCCTTCCTTTATTATTATCCAACATATGAAGGGATACAACCTACAACAAACCTGATGTAGCTTCCTCTTCTTTCTCTCACAGTGTCCTATCTCAGAATACAATATTTGTCATCAACCATAGCCGCAATACATTTCCCTCATAAAAGAGGGTTTCCTTCTAGGGAAAAATAAAAACCTAACATAATCTCTATCATTAGATCTGCGAACTTATAATGAACAGTCCAGATTTACCATGAAATTACAATATACATTTACAAGGCAATTTTTCCTTCGGGGGCTTTGGCCCCAGACCCCCCAGCTAGGATCTAGATTTGGATCTGCCCTTCCTAGAATTCCCATGGTTCCCGAAACCCTTTCCTCTATCCTTTTGTCTTCCCCCGTTCTCCATGTTCAACGCATTTCTTTATGTCTCACCTATGATTTTCTGTCGCATTTCCTCACTAAGGATAACACCAACAACATCATCAAATTTTAAAGTATTTGAACCAGAGATAGAGTTACTTACATCCATGACCAAGCAGTTCCAACTTTCTGGCAATGAGCACAAGATTAGAAGAGCCCTGACCTCATCATCAAAGTCCACTTTTACAGAACTTAGTTGATTAGTAACCATATTAAAATCATTTAAATGATCTGCAACAGACCCACCTTTTGACATCTTCATATTAAATAATCTCTTCATTAGAAATACCTTATTGGATGTCGAGGGTTTTTCATACAATTTGGCCAATGCATACATCAAACCCTTCGTTGTCTTTTCTTTGGAAATATTGAAAGCCACCAACACTGCCAAGCTCAGCCGTATCGTTCCTAGAGCCTTTCTGTCAAGAATCTCCACTGCCAAGGGATATTGCACTATGGATGTAGACTCAATCAAACTTGTCTTACTCAGAGGGGTAAGAGAATATCTTATGGAAACATTTAATTTCCTATCCAATGAAGATATATATCATCTTGACTATGTTGATATCAAAATAATATCCTAGAAATGAGTTACCTTTAGACCTTATAGATGTTTGTGTTATTTGTGAATAAAATCATTCAACTAACAAATGTAATTGTTTTCCAGGATTGAAAGATGCATTTCAAGGAGAAGAGGATAATGTGGAATCACTATACTTCATCAATCAAAGGAGGCCTGGAGCACCAAGGCCCTTCCAAATAGTTTGAACTTCAATCCAGCTCAAAATTTTGGTGGATATAATACTCAAATGTCTCCTCAACCATCGTCTAATCCCAATACATATCCTTGGACAAATACAAATCCTTGGAAATATCAAGGACCAACAATTGCTCCTCCATACCAGTCTTTTCCTAGCATGCCACAAAATCAAAGCCCTCACTGGAATCAAAATATACAAGGATGGAAGCCATAAAATGTTTAGTAACTTGCATTAATTCCTCCTCCTCCTCAAACCAACAACACTAATAAAAATAGTGTTTCTCCTAAACAACCTCAGTTACATGATCAACCTACTCCAAATCCGAATAAAAAACAATTTCAACCTATATACAACAGTGAAACAACTTATCATAGTTATCCCTTATAAATGAAAGATATCAATCTTAGATCATGAAAATTATTACAATAACAACAAAAGCTCTTAAAATATCTAGAATATGAGAAAGAATATATTACCTCACCCCAAACACAAACTCCTCCTTACCCCGAAATATTAAATGAAAAGAAAAATTACATCTAGAGAGAAAGAACATTTAGGGGAACTTAAAAGTTTGTGTATAAAAATTTCCTCTATTAGAAGCCCTCAAGGATGTACCTATTTTCAATAGGCTTATCAAACAAGAGTGCATGATAAGTACAAGAAGGAAAATAAAATATGTTCCCACCATAAATGTTATAGGACAACTAGTTGACCTTATGCTTGGGAAGTTAATTGTACCTAAGTACTTGGATCCATGAATCCCCCTAGTAAACGTTCATATCAAAAGAAATTTGATCAAATATACTACCATATACTTAGGGGTTCATATAAATGTTATGACCAAATATACTATGTTAAAAATCATTCTTTAGGGATCTTTGAGAGATACTTCCACTGTCCTTCAGCTTACAGATAGATCAATAGTCAAACTTGAAGGGATATTAGAAGATATCATAATCTCTATTGATTATTTGGATTACCCTACTTACTTATTATTCATTCAAACCAAGTCTCAATTCAATGGATACCCTATTATTTTGGGGAGGCCTTGGTTGGCCACAACAGATGGATATATTGGATGTAAGTTAGGCAACATGACTATAACTGAGGGCATGTTCCAAAAGTATATTGTTATTTATCATCCTACTCAACCTTTGAGAATATAAAACCTCTCTATATGATAGATGAAGAAGAATATATGAAAAAAACAATCGCCTATCCCATCTAAACAATCGACACAACTTTGGTTTAAATAGTAGAGTTGAAGATGAGAACAAATCTGAAATGAAGGGATAAATGATGAGAAAAAATATGAATCTTCCACTAAAAATAAAATAAAATTATGGAAAGACTTGTTCACTACTGATATCGAAGATCCATCTATCAAAATCATAGAGATCGACCCTGCAAAAACACTCAGAATCAACAATAAACTTACTAGTGAGAAATAGCAAAAGTTATTAGATGTGTTGAAAAGAAATATTAAATATTTTTCATGGGATTATAAGGAAATTAAATAAATCCATCCTTATGTTTTTACTCACCATATTTATATCAAGGAGGACTGTAAAATTCTTAGGCAACCTCAAAGGAGGATGAACCCTGCAATGAAATACATAGTTAAACAAGAAATTAAAAGTTTGCTAGATGTTGAATTCATATATCCAATATCAAACAAGATCCTCAATATTCTCCATGGTACTCTTGGAACAATGAAGAGATTCACTATAAAGGTCACATGTATTTAAGAAAAGACTCAAACCTTAAATCTGTATTTCTCTCTGAGTTGCATGCTTCACTTGCAACTAGGCATTCAGGGTTTACCAAAACCTAAGAATGGGCCAAACATTATTTTTTTTTGAATGGTATGAAATAATACATCTACAACTTTTTCTATGAATGTGATACCTTTCAATGCAATAAGGGTGAAACATTCAAAGCTCCAAGGACACTACAACTGCTCTTGATTTCCCCTCCTATTTAGAGGGATATTTCTATGGATTTCATTATTGTCTTACCTAAATCGGATAATAAGTCTATCATCATGGTGGTAGTAGATTGTATTTCCAAATATGCTCATTTTTGTGCTCTTCAACACCCATTCACCCCATCCATAGTGGCTCAAATTTTATGGATAATATATTCAAACTCCATTAAATGTCTCATTCTATTGTCTCTGATTGAGACCCCACTTTCAAAAGGAATTTTTAGCAATAATTTTTCAGGCTTGAGGGAACCCAATTATATATTAGCACCGCCTATCATCCATATACTTATGGGAAAACTAAATCTATAAAAAAGTGTTTGGAAACATATTTGCAGTGTTTTTCACCTAATAGAAAAAAATAATGGGATCAGTGATTACCCCTTGTTGAATGGTGGTACACTACATATTACCATACTGCCACTCGCATGACTCCTTTTGAAGTATTTTATGGGTGAAAGACATTATTTCTTATCTCCTACATGCAATGTGTATCCAAGGTTTAAGAGGTTGAAAAAAATCTTACAGTCTGAGTGACCATTCTTTGTTCCCTTAAGGAAAATTTAGCCATGGCTCATAATCACATGAAGCAACAAGAAGAACATGGTCATTTCTAGCATCCATTTGTTGAAGGGGGTCAAGTGTTTCTTCATATCCAACCCTATAAGAAGAATTCACTCAAAGCTGAACATTTTCATAAACTTTCCCCAAAATTTTATTGTCCTTATATAATTTTCAACTGAGTGGGGTCCATTTCCTACTAGCTATCTCTTCCAAATTATTCTAAGCTCCATCATATTTGTCATGTTGCATGCTTAAATAAAGTGTTTAGAAATAAGTTCTAGACTCAATCTAGTCTCCCTGAGTTAGATGAAGAAGGTTCAATTTGGTTGCAGCCACAAGTAGTCTTGTACCAACAAAAGCCATGTATCCATTAATGCACCATCAAGGAAGTGTTAGTTCAATGGAAATATACAACTCTAGAATATGCTATCTAGGAGTTGGATACCAATCTGCAACATTTTCCTCATCTCAAGCCTTGAGGAAAAGGTTTTACTTCAAGGCGGAGGGCATGCTATGGACCTAACCTCCCAAACCACTCACATAGGTAAAATAATATATTTGCTATGTAATAAAGGCCGATATTAATTAATAAGGAATATTTAATAATGTGAAAATATCTAATGTAAGAAGACTTAATAGAAGCTTCCGCTTCTAGAAAAATATTCCTCTAGAATGTTCTTTAGAATATAGAATTAGCATATATAGGAGTAGAAGGCATGATAAAGTCTTGTCTTGATAATTATTGAAATAGATATTTTCTGTGTTGGAGGTTTCCCCCTCAAAGATGCAAGTGAACATTGCTTTCATTCAATAAAGGGATTGTTGTGGTGTTGTTATTCTCATTATTTTATTGTTCCACTAGTATTTGATGCAATATTTTTTTTTCTTCTTATTATAATACATATTGTACCTTACATTTTAGCATATGTTCCATATAACTAAAAAAAATTGCGCGAGAAGAGGTTGTAGTGGAGGTTTATTTTTTAGTGATGTTCTTATCAAATTGCACGAGTGTGATATTAAAAAACATGCAATGGTGCATTAATATATTACAAATTCACCAATGTGTTAATATAATACAAATTCCCATGCATATTATTATTATAAAAGAGTGCATTGGTGTTTTTATAACTATGGTGCACTAGTTACACCTTTTTTGTCGTATGTAGAGCACCAATGCTCTTATAATTTATACACACCAGTTCCACCTTATTTGTGTATGAAGAACTGATGTGTTTTAGGTTTTTTATGCCTCAGTGCATTTAAATTATAGTAAGAACTTATGCAATCAAGTTATCCTGAGACCCAGTACATTTAATATAGAATATGTCATGATTCTTGTTCAATTAGTATGTACCGATGTTTTTTTTAACATGTGCACCAAAGGGTAGTGAAATTTTGAATATTCGAGGTGAGATATCAATACCACTAATTTTACTAAACATCGGAGCATATATTATAGTAAAGACACGTTTGTGTAAATAATATTTAGAACCCTAGTGTGCATGATAAAATTAACCAACCAATACATAAATTATTTTTAGTTCCACAATGTGTATTTTGAACATGAGAACTGTACAATTTTGAAATGATAAATATTATTGTATGTTATATTATTTAAGGAATGGTGTGTGTTTTCAATAGTTCGTACCGGTGTGTTATTATAATTAATATGCACCAATTTTTATTACTCCTCAAAATGCAGCACTTTCTATATTATGGCATGCACCATCTAGTGAGTTCAAAAGAATATAGTGCACTGATATGTATATATTTTAATTCATTGTTTTTTACAAATTTTCAATTAATCATTTCAAAATCAAATGTTTTTTATAAGAATATTGTTTTATATTTTTGTTATTGAATTTCTATATAATGATTGCATTAATGCATTATCCAATTAATTACACCTCTTTTATTTGTAACAATGTAAATCATCCACATATTAATTATTCAGGAATTCAACGTTTTACAACATTAGACAATGCAATAAAATAAGAAGCACATTTTATTATATATGAATAAGAGACCCATTGTTATACAAAAAGAGACAATGTAAAGGTCCACAATAATCAAATTCTAACCAATTTGTAACTGTTAAACTTATTGGTAACATATCCTGATGCAATTGGGAAAATATGTCGACTACATTAAAAAAAATCTGTAATTTTCAAAGACAAATATTCCAAAAAATACAACTTGCAATAACATTCAATTATATTTATTATCATTCATTAGTTTAAGTGTTGTTATCTCTTGAGATGTGTGCATGCCTCATTTATTCATCATTTGTAGGTGACATTATGCTTTGGTTTTTTAACATAATGTTTTCTTGACTGGCTTGTTTTTTATGTTCCACCCCTTCATTTTCCATCTACAAACATAGAAATAAATTTTAGCAAGTATATCTACATTTATATATATAGTAGACTATACATGATTGTGTAAATAAATTAAAAAACATAACATGGCACTAAGTATTTCATAAACAATACAAATTATTTCGAAGCCACGCTTCATGCATTCTCTCAACATATCCTATGTTGGTTGCATTCCATACTTAGTTTCTTGCATGTTTAATACAACATGACAACGCACAATCAATATAATCAATATAAAGTTTTCTTGGTTTTTCATTAATTATAAAACAAGGCAAGTTAAACAACATAGCTACTTACAAATTGTTCAATTAAAATTTCATTTTTCAACATGATATTCTCACAATGCATACTTAACACGATGTTTATCAATTCATGGGTCAGATCCTCTCTATATGTTAACAACTACTAGAAGACATCCATGGACAAGTGTAAATTAATTATTTAAATATAAAGATCATAACAAAAATCAAATAATTAAGAAAGGATGAAAACATAAATATTCACAAAGTTTGCGATCAACCGTTTATTCCTTGTTGTCCTATATTTTGTGCTGAATCAATTCTATTATTTTTCTTTTCTACAACAAAACAATTGAAGATTAGTATTTTAGGAAATAATTAAATTTGATGTACATAAAATAATAAATAGATGATTACTTATATGTGATGCACATTGTAGTTGGGATGGCTCCTCTTACGACACAATTATGTTCATTTCTTTTACCATATTTTTCTACATTTTCTTGGACATCCCTACTAACATGTCTTGGTTTTCCCCTTTGAATTTTCAAAATCTCCCCAAAAAAACTAGGAATCATCGAATATAAAAAAAAATTAGAATTTAAAAAAAAAAAAATTCCTGGTGCATATAGTAAATTAAACGCACCAAGGTGTCAACCATATTTATACACACCAGTGCATCAACCATATATATACGCATCTGTACAATATAACAATTTCATTGCAAAATTGAAAACATTTTACAATTTTTTGTAGTCAGCCAGTGCTTTCTAACATGTCTTGGTTTTCCCCTTTGAATTTTCAAAATCTCCCCAAAAAAACTAGGAATCATCAAATATAAAAAAAAATAGAATTTAAAAAAAAAAAAATCCCGGTGCATATAGTAAATTAATATGCACCAAGGTGTCAATCATATTTATACACACCAGTGCATCAACCATATATATACGCATCCGTACAATGTAACAATTTCATTGCAAAATTGAAAACATTTTACAATTTTTTGTAGTCAGCCAGTGCTTTATGAATTAAGAAAATCATGGCTTCATAAGTATTTTTTATTACACATCATAGACCTATGAAAAAATTTAAGACATGGAGGTTTCCATATAAAAAAATAATATTTTTTTTCCATTTTAAACTCAATAGTGTGCTTTGTAAAAATGTGCCCTAGTGATTATCTAGGTAAAATGAACATCGTCGACCATGAAATGAATTTTTTAATATTGTTTCTAATTTAAATTAAGTGGTATTGTTTAGATAAAAATACACATCGGTGCTCTTACAATGTACAGAGTGCGCCAGTCACCACGAAGGTGTTTTAAAAAAAAGAAAGCAACAATGACACAACAATTTGGGATAAAATGCAATGAGTCTTTTCATTGCAATAAATAGGAAACATACATATATAAATAAACAAACCTTATAAAAAAAAATATTTTAAAAAAATCACCTTGTGAAATATAAAAAGAAAAGACATAAAA
>JASDQU010014933.1:19434-55784 GCA_032191745.1 Picea mariana
TGTCGTGGCTCGAACTGTAGGTTAACGATTACCTAGTTCGAGAGGACTCACAATGCCGCGAGGGCAGACTGCGAAAGTCGCTCGCGATGATTCTAAGGGGCGCGTAATAAGGCTGGGGCATTATTCCTTAGAATCCCTTAGTCTCCCACAAGTTCACCTGGCGGAGTGTTGACTCCATGGGTTATTGATGTCTACCAATCAGTCAAGAGGCGAGTGGCACGCCTGGAGCACGTAGTGCATCCTGAAGGGCACGTCGCGCAAAGGAACAGATGAGGCAAGTGGCACCCTTGGAGCACCTAGTGCATCCTGAAGGGCACGTCGCGTTGATGATGATAAAGGAACGAACCTAGATGGCCCTAAGACAAATATCTCATTAAGAAATTTAAAACAACCTCCCTAATTAAAATGTTGCCCAGTTTTGAATCTAAGTTATAAGTCTAAAACTTCGTTAGGGGTAAATTTTGTCTACCCTTAAGAAAATATCTATACATAAAATAAATTAATAAAATTTAAAACCACTTAAGTAATAATGGTGGGTCTTCATAAAATTTTTGTAACATGAAGAGTTTAAGAATTAAATGAAATGTGTGGATGTAAAACGTAAGGAGGCATTTAATTATTTTAACTTTTGATAGTTTAAAATATATATATTAATTTAATAATAAAAGGAAAAGTAGGTAAATTGCACAACTTCCATTTTGGCTCTAATAAAAAGGGGAAAGAAGGAAATATAAAATTTAGGAAACTAGGGAATATAGGTAACATAATAAGGGAAAGACAGGAACTTATGGTAAAAAGCGAGGTCAACTTAGTAAAGAATCTACAATTAAGAACCTTCTAAATTGAACTAAATTAACAACTTCATTTTAAGGAAAGTATTTAAAACCTATAAGGGAATCTAGGGACACCTAGGAGTAAATTTAGGAGTAACTCTAGGTGGGTGAGGGAAATGAGACAATTTTTAATTTAAAGAAAATAATTATTGGAGGAAAGTGGGGGATGGATGACACTTGTACGAAGGAGAATTTTTAGAAGATTTTTATTAAAACTTAAATTAAATGAGATTTAGGGAAAGTTGGGAAGTTCTAAAACTCTATAAAAGAGAGGAAGGAGGAGGAAAAAGGGATCGGTTGTTAGCGTAACGTTACGCTACCGGATTAGTGACTTGACTGATTTACTTGTGGGGAGTTGGGATTTCCCAGCTCAGATAGGAGTGGTAGCTCGGCCTTGCGAGGTGAGCTGGGAGCTAGACGTACCATCTGGATAGTGTGTGGCCCCTTTGTGGCTCGGGGGGCTAAGGGGGAAGCAGAGTACCCCTAGTGTTGGCTGGGAGGTACCGGTGAGGTCTCGACGGTCGGCAAGCGGGAGCAGCATGGAGTGCGCAGGCGACACTCAGAGCAGGCAAAAAGGCAATGGTACGCTCTTCAATTTGTAGAGTAGAATGCATTAGGATGTATGGTTAGATCTGCATGTGTATTGGTAATCTAGAGGGATGAATATTTAACTTCAATCAGTGTTGGTTTTGTTGGACTGAATGGTTTTTCCTCATTTACTTACTGCGACGAATTTTTGTGTATTTAACATTGCTGCAAAATTTTACTATGTCAAATTTGAGTAACCTCTAGCCTTGTAATTATCTTTTCGTCTCTATCCCCTGAATGGAAAAATTCACTGAGTAATGTCCTGCTGAAAAAATTGAGTCTGCTTGCATCCATTGATTGGGAAGCATTTTTATCTCTTTTTAGACCGTAATAGTCTCCGTTATATGAACCAGTGCAGCATGGCAGCCTCTGGACTTGAACATGTATGTAATAACCTTGATTTTAATTTTATTGGACGCCAGTACCATATCGCCTAAAGCTACAGCAATAGGTTTTGGTGTTCTTATCTGTGAGTAAACGCATTGACAGTATTGCCACCATTGGTGAACGAGTCATTTATATTTTTGACAGCACTTTAATTGGTCTGCACCTTCTTACATTAATGTCGGTGACCTTAGTCTTTTGACACCCGATTTCTACCTCCATGATCTATTATCGACCGAAATTCATTTACATAGACGACTATGGTTTCAGATGTGATCATTATTGTTTTGAGATTCACCCTTCTCTACACCCAGTGTCCTTAACGATTTTCTCACTCCCTTCACCACAGTTTGGACTGCTTGATAAGGAACCTACCTCAGTGTTCTATGTATGCACAGGGATAGCACTGTACGCACCATGTTACTCACAGCCCCTTGATTGCACTCCTGGGCAGCGAATGGTGGGCTTAACTGGTAGCATACCATTCTGGAGGTAGCCATTTATTATAACAGCGTTTACCCTTGGCGTTTATATGTTTTATTCTTTTGAGTTCAATTATGAGTTATAAATAAAACAGAATAGACTGGGAGATGAGATTGTTTGTCCAGTATGAATACATTAAGATTATTTCATGGAGACTGAAGAGTCCTTGTCAGAAGTTACAGAGCATTTAGTTTTTTTCTGTTGATAATAATTTCCCTCAATCTTCTCGCTAGGGTTTATCAAAACTAGAAACCTCTTAAAGCAATAGGTAAAATGAGTAATTTTGTAGTCCCTTTTTCCAACGTTGTTCTCCACGTTTCATTTATTGGTTCAAATATTCAATTCTCTAAATTTTTATATCACCACTCACCAAATTCACAGTTGATCCATCCTTATGATGTACGAGAAGCTTCTGTTGGTAATAGTTCCCTCCCCATAGTTTTTCGGTTAGAAAAATGCCTCGTTGTTGTGATGATTTCCCTCTTGGCAGTTGATTATAAAAGTTATTTTTTTGGAAGGCTGCGTTCGTTCCCTTTTTCTGACAACGTCTACCCACGCATCCCTGCCCTTACTTGTCTTCTGTTTACCTGGCAGCGAATGTCTTTATTGCCCTTTTAGTTGCCTTACTATTTTATTTTATTTTAAACGTCTTGTCCTTACCTTACCTAATACCCAGATACTGGATCTTAAAGCGCCTTGCTTCTTCGCCTCTTTATTTATTTTAATGGTAGCTAGAAATTATCTAATGACTGTGATTTAATGGTTAAAATCATAAATCAGATAATCCCGTTAGCTTTTAATGAGTGATTATTGAATAAATGGCCTTAGAATGTGTATGGTTTATTACCCTAAAGAATGTATAGTGGAGTAATCTAGAGTTAAATATAATATTGGTTCTCGTTGATTTAAGAACTAGTTTTAAAAAAGGGGATGGTGGTTATATAAAGTTGTATTTGTTTTCTATTGTTATAAATGGAAAAGTTCTATTTTTTCCTTTTTTTTTCTTTCTTTCTCTTTCCATAGAATCTTGATATTTATATATTCTATTTTGAATGTGAGTGGTCTTGTAACAATTGTTATTTTGGAGACAAAAGCACCTCTTAAGATCTTCTTTATTATTGCCATCGTTTTAAGCTAATGTTAATGTTAATTTTATAATGATTGCATTAACTGATTTTAGAATATCGCATCAATTATGGATTGACAATTGTTGGGATGTTGCGTTAATTATTGGTTCACAATTACTGGCTATCGATTTATACATTTAGATCATTGAGTTAATGTTAATGTTAATTTATGTGCTTGCGATAAAAGATTTTGAATATTTCGTTAATTATGGAGTTATGATCATTGCGTTGATGAGACAATTATCGGTTCATAATTATTGTCTATCGAAATATAAGTTTAGATCATTGAATGAATGTTAATGTAAATTTTACAATGATTGCGTCGAATGATTTTAGGATATTTCGTTAATTATTGATCTATAATTAAAGATTAAATGTTAATTATTGCGTTGAACGAAAATTATAACTATTCATTATATTTATGATTATAATTAATGACTAACTATCTTGTTAAATGTTAAACCAATCGAAGTTCAGACTTTTACAATAAGGTCCCTTGAATATTGTTTTAGAGGGTACCTTGATGATGAATTATGATCTAAAGTTGCGCAATGGAATGACCTTAAGACTCATATAGATTGTAGTCCCTTGTTGATTATTGTTGTACTTGGTGGAAATATTTCTATTGCTTGGTCTACTTGTGTTGGGCGGGATGTAGACACCTCCATGTTCCTCAGAACAGTCGCCAGACCTGAGACCTTAAATGGTTAAAATCGATGGGAACCTGGGCTTGAGCGTTGCTTATGTGTCTTGGAGGTCCTAACCATTGCAGGGTAGGACGAGCGGGTAGTCAGTCTTATTATTTGTCGGTTGATCGTTGTTCATTGCTGGCAGATGTTGATGTGCATCTTAGACCTTTATGTTGATATCACAGTTGCATGCATCATGATTAGTCGTCATGTGGCAACGCAGAGTATAATGTCTTGTTACCCTTGTACACACGCACACACAAAATAAAAAATTTGCACTTGATATAAGAGGTTGGTTGTCGTAATGAGGAGGATCTTTACAACCCTTATAAAATATACACATCAGTGCTCTTACTATGTACAGAGTGCACCAGTCACCACGAAGGTGTTTTAAAAAAAGAAAGCAACAATGACACAAAATTTGGGATAAAATGAAATGAGTCTTTTCATTGCAATAAATAGGAAACATACATATATAAATAAACAAACCTTATAAAAAAAAATATTTAAAAAAATTCATCTTGTGAAATATAAAAAGAAACGACATAAAAAACTGTGAAAAAATTAGGGCTTCCAATACTAAAGGTAACCATGAAACCTTTTTTTTTTTGTTTGGGAATGCACTAAAAATTGTTTGAATCAAATAGGATAATGATTAAGATGATTAATAGAATGAAATCATATACCTTAAATTTCTCCTCTATAGATTTCTATATGATTTACAATAATCCCCCTCAAATTTGGCTCTTAAAAAAAATCCACCTACTCTGAAGTATTTAGTGATAAATCTTTGTTGCAAAAATCCCTTTTCTAAATTTTGAAAAACAAATAAAAGAATGACTAGGGTTTTCCTTTATAAACACAAAACTCAAATTCTTACTCATTTTTTCATTGTATATTTTAGTGCATTGATGATAAATGCACCAATTTATTTTCATAATAAATTTCAAAGTATTGATAGTAAGAATGCATTATTTTTCTAACTTACATCAGTCGGTGCACTATATAGTTCAAAATACATAGGTGAAGCGTGTAATTAATATCACATCGTAAGATAGTTAAATATGCACAATGCAAATGCAAACATCCACATTTGAATTTTAGGGAGGTTTTTCTCCGCATAAGCAATAATGGAGATCTGTCTTTGGTGGTTCGCTCAATTAAATGCACCAATGTGTTTGGTTTATCCATACACATTTGTGTGTATTTATATAATGACATGAACCATCAACTTACAAAATTTATTCGAAAATATATTTTAAGTTAGATTGTTCTATGCTAACCAAGATGACAATTTTTGCTCAAATGCAGAAAAAAAAATTATAATATCAAATGGTCAATTCTTCATATTCTAGTTGATTTTCTATCTTTGGAAGTCCTTCGAGTTCTCACACACCAATTGCAGTATGTCTAGATTTTATTGATAGTTCATTTATCTCATTGAATTTATGTTAAGTATGTAGGTGCAGTTGAATAAGTGTTCATTGAATTTTGTAGGATCAAGATTTAGGATTAAGTTTAGACGCTCAAGATACTCTTGTAGTCCCAAAATTATGTAATATTTTATCAGGAGAAAGATACGGCAATAAGAGGTTTGATGAAAATGGAAAATTTATTTTCCCTACCAATCCTAACATGTCATCTTCCAGCAACTAGCTTGGGTCAATGATATTACATCATGAATTCGATCTCTTTTATGTAGACAACCCCATAGAGTGTAACAAAACAATAATTGAGTTAATGGATTTTTGGATTTTCAATGGAATTGATGTAAATGTATTGATTAATTCAACATTTGTTTTATAAAGTGATTGGTTTCCTATTAATTATTGGAAAAAATATGTCCACGCTTATAATAAGTGGTTGGTACAATGTTTGAAAATATGAAATTCATTGTGTTACTAATATTATCGATGTAATGTTTAATATTTTTACAATCAATATTTTGATGACAAGCGACCTATCCACTATCCATCATTGCACCCCATTATGATGTCAATTCATGAGCTTGATACTAAAAGAAAAAATCTTGAAGAGGAAATATATGAAGAATGTTTGAAACAACCACCTATTTAATTCCCACTATGTCCTGAGTCACCAGTTCAAAGCATCGAAGATAACACTAGTTCTTCACATGTTGGGGATGAAGGCAATCATATAGAGGTTGGTATGTATGATTTATTGCAGGATACCCAAGCCATGGAGGGAATTTTTTTAGATGCATTCCTGGAAAATGAACTAAGGGATGATGTTGATGTTGTATATACCTTCTTCAAAAGGATGAAATCTACTTCCACCACCCCTCTATTTCATCRAGYAYAGGGGTCTGYAAGGTYGACCYAGCTAGGGACAACAATTTYAWTGTACAACTTGGAAACAATGTATAATATGTCATACACATGTTTCTAGGCACTTTTGAGGTAACTAACCATTAAGTCACTTAAAGTTTTAAGGAATATTGTCACACAATGGAGGAATAAAAGGGTTGATTTTATTTATGCTTAATGACAGTGTACATTTATATTGCCTATTTATTGTGAGTTAATCAAATATAAGGTACTTATGAGTGATGATATCTTTCCATGTAGCTACACATAGGAAAATAAAATAATGACAATGTTGGGTGTTGAGAACATATCATACCACGCATGTCCAAATGATTATATTCTGTACATAAATGAATATGTGGACAAAGAGATATGTCCATAACGTGGGTATGGAAGGTACCATAAATAAAAAAACAAAGGTAAGGAACATGGTCCTCCTCATAATATATTGAGGCATGTGCCTATAATTCCAAGGATGCAAAGGTGCTTTCATTGAAAACAATTAGTCATGTTTCAGGGGTGGCATGCCTCACATAGAAGTGAGCCAGAAGTTATGCAAATATTAGCAAATTCAATAGCCATGAATCATAGAGAGGATACATGGCCTGATAAATTCAAGGATGAAGTACGGAGCCTCTGATTGAGCATATATATGGATGGAGTTAACTCGTATTCCCTCTAAAACACCAATTATTCCATTTGGCCAGTGGTAGTGATCAATAACAATATCCCCCATTGTTTTCCTTGAAGAAAGAACATCTTAAGTTGGCTCTGTGTAGAAGACAAGTGAACAAAATGGATGTCTACCTCCAACCATTGATCGATGAATTTAAACAATTATGGAAAGGTATACATGTATGTGATGTATAAATACCAATTTAAATGGAGAGGTATTTTATGTTTTATGGCATATGTGCATACACAACGCATTTATCCAGGATTAGGAGTTTTATCTAGTAAGCATGTTCATTGATTTGTTTATATATGTAATGTTATTTAGCATAATTCATTTGGTGCAACTATATTTTGTAGACTAACATGTTATGCATGCGATAATATCACAGGTATTGTAACGAAACAGTGTCGTGGATGTAAATTCTTTGGACCTTCTATAAAGTCTAGGTGGCCCAACCACCTACAAATGTTGATGTACAATTTCTTTAGGGTATTCCTCCCAGAATACCACCCTCATAGAAGAGCTACATCTAGTTTCAATGGTAAACAAGAGAAAACCTAGAGACCTGAAATAATGATACAGACATATTGGAATAGGGCATAGAAACAAAGAAGTAGAAGGAAATGGTAGACTTGTTTGATTAAAACGAGGAACCTATGTCAATGATCCTAAATTTTTTAACACATGTTTAGAAAATTCCCATGGGGATGAAAAGAAAATATGTATTTTATGATCTTTCATATTGGGAGAATCTTAATATTGACCACTTACTAGATCCCATGCATAGATTCAAAAATGTTTTATCTTACTTATGGAGCCACATATCATGGAATAAAAGAGACACATTGGTTGTTAGGAGAGATATTATTTCTTCAAATACTAAAAAGAGACATTGGCCAAGAAATCGAACTAGAGAAGAGGTTGGTCCCTCTTGGTATTTTAAAGAAGGCGATGTCCCATGGATTTTGAAGAAAGATGATCTTTCTATGGAAAATGATATTATATTGGATGCTAAGGAATTCTTCTTTATATGGGTCAACTTTATCACATTACTTCATTGTAGAAGGGAATTTGTTTGGGTTGAAATCACATGACCATGTGAACCTTCTAAGGGTATGTATGTTGAATACATCATTCTTCTTTTATAGGGACATGGGTAAAAATATGTTATGCACTCATAGATTTATGAAAATTAATGATGTGTGTCTTTATTTTGTAGTTTTTATATCCTTTGTTCATGTGTGCTTATTTGAACCATGTCTTCCACCAAGACCTGTGACGTGCCATATTTAAATTATCTACATTTGTACGTTGGATCACATCAAGGGATATTCATATGGATAACATTCCACGGTGGTGTCAAGAGATAGTTGAGATTGTTTGTATGTTTGAGAAGGAACTACGCATGTGTTTTATGGACTTGAAATTCCATCTTCTAATTCACCTATATAATGAGGTTGAATTATATGGGGTCTTATCATTTTCTTCGATGTTATTCTTAGAGATGTACATGAAAAAATTAAAGGGGTTTGTTCTACAAAGGACAAAACCGAAGGGCTCTCTGTCATAGGGGTACATAGTATACAATTCGTTCTATTATTCCAATGAGTAAATCAAAAACATTGATGACATAGCAGGGGTAGTTGTTTGGGAAAACCATCAAGATGAGGACAAAATGGAAGGGGAGATACTCTGAATGAACGAAAAAAGGTTCTTGATAAATAATAATTCAGTTGTATTTTGTCAATTTAGTAGAGAGAAATTGTTTACATTGAAGTTGATAATATATATTTCAT
This sequence comes from Picea mariana, assembly GCA_032191745.1. Classification (NCBI taxonomy): domain Eukaryota; kingdom Viridiplantae; phylum Streptophyta; class Pinopsida; order Pinales; family Pinaceae; genus Picea; species Picea mariana. The sequence continues at coordinate 28,338 of JASDQU010014933.1, forward strand.
CTCATGCTATTTGTTTTGAATTCTTGTATACATCAATGAATTTGGAAATTGATTCCATCAATAATTTTTTTCTTTAAGTTGCTAATATTATTTGATCTCATGCTATTCATTTTGAATTTTTGTATACATCATCAAATTTAGAAATCAATGCCATCAATAAATTAATTATTTACAATGTGGAGACAACGCGACCATGGGTCATGTTGTATGAAGAGAAAATAAGAAAATGGGACAAGAACATGAAAGAATTCAAATGGTTGAATGGTATAAGCATGACTTATTGTGATCATTTAAAAGAAAATATTCCCAAAATATGTCTCGATAGTTGGGTGGTTGACCAGATACAAGAGAAATATGTAGTATCCGATCGTAACCCACATAGAGAAGATATGGATGCACTAAACATATGGATCAAGTACAAAATTTATGTAATAACCTCTCTAAGTACCACGTTCTATTTATCATATTGCACATTTGAATTGTAACATGTATTATATTTGTATTAATGATTCAATTATTAGACATATGACATTGTCCTTTGTTCGCATTTTTACAGGTGCATTTGTTCCCATTTATGTGGGAAATGGACATCTTTTTGCACTGAACATGATGATTATGGACACATCACACAATATTGAGTGGAGTTCGAGTTTGACCAATCTATTTTTTCTAGCCACCATCATCAAAACCTAATAGAGGGGAAGTTAGGTTACATTGGAAAGATACAAGAGATCGCGGAAGTTGAATTCTCGTCCTTTCATTGTGTTATTTTTTGTTTCAAGTGGTGGGAGACCTTCAAATGGAGAAATGTAAAGGAATATTGTGATATTGGACTAATATGTATTAACTCTAAAAAAGTGTGGGTTGAAAGTAAGGAGCCTTATGTTTTCCCAAAACATTGCAACCAAGTGYTTTTTTACSCAMATGTGTTGGATGGGGATTGGTGSTTYRTACTRARACAWGATMYGAKATSTAAACWKATTTTTWRGAAYAACAWTGTTACAATKCCAAGCGAKGAAGATAATCAGGGTGATGGCAAWGAAKATTGATTTCATGTAAATGATTTGTTTGAACATTTATATTGTGGATGTGTCATTTTATTATGGGTATCTATAATGGACAATTATGTTTTTTTTCCTTAATTTTATGATTATCATGGATATGAAAAGTTAACAACCAGTTAGAACCACCATATTGAAAATACATTAAATAGTACAAGCATAATATGTGGTTTTGATATATTTTTATTGTCAATTTTATTGTTTATTATAGAAAATTTATGTTGTTTTGTATTAAAATATGTTTGTGTTAGCCTTTGAATTACTAAGGATTAATTGAGATATCACAAAGTTGGTGACGTACAATAGTAAATATTTATTTAAATTATATTTTATTTAACAAAAAATGAAAATATTAAAAAATATTCAAACCTCAAAACTTTTATTGTTTGCAAATATCAAAATTCAATTAAATTTAGCCTTACTTTGATGGAACTTCTAAGAACAAATCCAACAAAATAAATTCCTGCAACATCTATGAGTTTTGGAATCACACTTGTGGTGCTGGCATTACCAAGTCTGGAGGAATTCCCCACCTTAACTAGTGAAACTATCACGGCCTTCACCTATTCTACTCCATCTTTTAGTTTTATAATCATCTAAAATTATATTAATGATTCTTTTTATGTCCTCCTTGAAATAAGTGTCAATATAGAAAGGACATGGAAATTCTAAAAGAGTATTTTTTTAGATCCTAGTCCTAATTAAGGAAAATTTTAACGATACATACTTATCTAAAAGTATAGAAACCTTTATCAATTTTACTAATTCTTAAAATACTAATTATAAAATGTTGGGTGATATTATTTTTTAATAGAATATTCATAAATTTTGTATAAGAATAAAAAATTGTGAAACCATTTCATCGAAACTGTATAGATCAATTCTCTATATTTAGTATTTTAAATTTAATTGAATAAATTTATAATAATAGTCGGATAATATAAATTAATAAAATATTTGAAAAAAATAGATATTAATAAAATATAATAATTTTGGTTTTAGTAAACAATTATATTATAATTTTGTCTTGTAATCTTTGAATAATAAAAATTAAAAAAAAACATTATTATTAATAGAGAATAATTTTGTTATATTGTCATTAATATAATATATCAAAAAGACATAAATATTCAAATCACAATCATTCCACTCATCATGGTTAAGTACTTTGGTTTCTAAACATGTTTAATCAACGTATTTTATCTTTTTGGAAAACAAATAATTCACCTTGAAGAACAATTAAACATTATAAAACATTAATGGCTATAACGTTTTGCAATCATAATCCAAATTAAACAATTTCATAAAAGTAAATTTAAACATTGTATGGAAACTGTAAATTTAAATGAGTGATACATATCAAATTTCTCCTAAAAATAGAGAAATTATTAACAATGTTTGTCATTAGCATACACATAATACATTTTATAAATCAAACAACAACAACCACAATGTTATATGAAAAACATAATATACATGAGAGATATACATATGAATATACATGTCAAACATACATCTCAACAAAATATGAAAGAAATATGTCATATATAGATCTCAAGTCAAATATAAAACAATCAATATACATGTCAATCAGTACCACTACTAGCTAGGTCCACTACCAGAACCAAGTGCATCAGTCTCTCTGCTACCAATGGTAGAGCCTCTATCAAGAACAACTATGTTAGAAATAAATGTTGAACAATATGCACTATAAATGTCTCTCTATCAATATCATCAACATGTGTAGTAGTACATGATGTGAACATCATTCCCAAAGAATCAAAATCTTGTGACACATGTGGAGGAAGAGGAGGAGGAGGGGGATCGATGGATGATGACACATGTGGCATACTAGAAAGTCAAGGATCAATGGATGGTGAGAAAAGTGGAGGAGCAGGAGGAGGAGGATCAGTCGTGGATGCAGTTTCAAACACATATGGAGGGGAAGCATGTAGAGGAGGAGGATTGGACATGGATTCATGTTTAGACACATGTGTAGAGGAAGAAAGATGATGAGTAGGATGATCAAATGTGGATATATGTTTAGACACATGTGGAGGGAAGGAAATAGGACCGATGGATAGTGAATCTGACTCATGTGGAGGAGAATCAGGAGGAGGAGGAGGACCATGTGGTGGAGCAGAGGATATGGATGGCTCTACTGATGAGATACATGTGGTGGGATCATGAGAAACAAGCCTCAAAGTCTTGATGAGGTTGACGACACCAACAATATGATGCATCAACAACATCATGTCATAAGGAAAACTCTTCCATTTTATAGAGAGATCATGTACCTGTAATATGTCTCTAATGAGTGCAGGTATCACTCCATGACTAGTCATGACTTAGCATACCTAATACGCCATCTTGAAGGGGACTATTTTATCCAGCATGTGTGGCATGTGGGGTCTCTATATTGAATTTTGGTCCTTTGTCTCCCTTTCCACCTCATCCTCATGTTGGGGAGGCTCTTTCCCAACATATGTTCCAATATCTAGAAAACCATAGATAATAATAATAAGATAATTGAAACAAAACATTACAATAAATTACATGTGCTCTAAATAAGAAATAAAAATGTGTAACCAAATTTATCAAAACATAAAGATAATATTACCTCTCTCATATATTATCTTAGTTGTTTTAAATTAGATGTTTGGACATCCTCTCCAATCCATTTATGTGTACGAGTACTCTACAATATAGAGGATAGGATTTCCCTCGCTATCCAATAAATCACATACATTCATATTGGTCATAAAAATAGGAAACTTGTATTGTCCCGTCTTGGGAATCAACTTCCCCCACATGTGCGTATGTGCATCAAACATAGGCCTAGAAAGAAAATGAGGTTCTACTAGTTGAGTGGAATGAACCCTCTCAAAAATTAGTATAAATAAATTTGACATGAATGGGAATAATCCCTTCCCATTTAAAACAATGAAATCATGATCTAATGCATGGTAAAATTGTCTAGAAAAAATATTTTACCACCTAATCAATTGGGGCCTCTACAATAAAATATATACATAATAAAACATAGAGAAAATAATGTGTTTCCCATCATAGATTTACTATGAAAGTGCAAAGAATAAGACATGGGAACCTAAAATCCTCTCTACCAAATGAAATTATCCGCAGATAACCACCATGAACCTAGAACTCTAAAGAGGACTAAGCTTTAGCACATGAATATCTCTACACATATGTCAATTGGGTCTCTCCTACAACACCAGGAGGTAGCACATGAAAATGGAGAAAATCCCCCCCCGCCCTCCTAGACAACCCAGTGATGAAATAGACATCCTCCTCCATGGGATGATACACAGATTGGGACTATACCTTAAATCTTATCTCCCATGATCCCAATGACAAATCATCTATTAGAAAAATAAATACTTCCACCTGAGGGATGTATCCTCCTGATAAAACTTCAAGAGGCCAACATCCATCAAAAGTTCATGTGTTTGTTGTGAAATAAGGCAAGGGAATAACTCCCTCTCCCTCTCTCTAGCCTCCCACTCATGAAAAAATGTGTTCATCTCGACTTGTTGATGTTGTTTCTCCTCCTCTCATCATCGTTGTCTCTGATTCACATACAAATATTGTTTGGAGAGTGTGTGCGTATACACACACAAAATTTAAATTATAAAACAAATACATATATAAATTACGTGTATTTGAAAAGATCTATTTTTTTTCGCAAAAAAAGTATTAAAAAGTAATCGGTATGCCGAAAATAGAACATACACCCCACTAATGGCGCACTATATCAAACAAATAGAATCGTCATGCAGTGTTGTTACTAATACACAAAGGTGTCGGGTTTCTTCTCGCACCACTACGTATTTGAGAGGTGTGTCCCATAGGATGGTCCACACTAGTCTGGTGCTTTTAACCACATCGGTTCAGTGATTTTAACCGCACTGATTCATTTCATTAAAAAATATGCAATGAAAATATAAAATTTATGGCATGAATAATTGTTGGAACCCTGTGTTAAACCAAAAGCACCAGTGCTCCAATTTTACCTGAGCATTAACATGGTGTCTAGCAGTGCATTGTATTACTAACGCACCACAAGCGGGGCCTTACAAAATATGAACTGCAATGATTATTTTTCAAAACATGTCACTATGTGTATGTTTATAATTTATGCATAGGTGCACCACATTTATTTTTTCATCACCATGGATTGCAGCAGTGCATCTAATAAGTCGCACCACTTTCATTGACTATTAAAAATTTGCATTGGTTTCATTGTCTTTACAACAATAGTGTGTTTATTTGATTGATGGGAATCATTAGGTTAAATTTCATCATACTAACTAAAACAGTGTTATGTGCTACTATTATCGCACCAGTGATACCATGATAGTGGGGCACTGACATTTTGTTCCATGGAGTGTTGTAAAGGACAGAGCATTGGGAGTGACACGTCGAATGAAACACCTCCTATGCAAAGTCAAGAAATATATGTATCGGTGCGATTCTATAAATAGTATTGATGTGTTTAGTTAAAACAATTGCACCGCTATGTTAAATTTATAAATCATTAGGTTAGCATTGTAGTTAATTAAGTGAAATGTATCGGTGCAGTTTGAAGCCAATTATGCGTAGCTAGTTGCATGGAATTCTAAAGGACACACTTCTTTGGTTTTATAATTTATCATGATGCTTTTTCTTGAACGAAACTAGTGGATACATATATATGAGACACATAAGTGGCAGTTATTACTTTGAATTTAACATAGTATGCATCACTTCAAGGTGATCAAAATATTTCAAGCACACCGCACGAAATTGGAAAAAATAATTGAGAAAAAAATGCCAAATTTCAAGCTATATTGAAATTATAATTAGATGAAAATGAAAATAGAAAGGTAATAAACAATTTACCTAGCCTTTTATGTCCTAAGGAGGCTTGGTTTCACTATTCATAGGAAATTAAAATTCAAGGTAATTTCAAAAATCTAGAAATGTGTGGAATCTACCAATGGAACCATCCAAGTCGGTGTAGAGCATCGTAAATAGAGTGGTTTTGGAAGGAGGGTGTGCATCAGTGATTGGTTGAGAGTTTGGAAGCACATGATGCATTGTAAAAATGAAAATAAGTTTGTTATTTTATTTTAATTTACCCTACTGCGGTGCACTTGATGACAGAGAGGCACATTGGTGCATAATGTTCAACAACATCGATGCACTTTATTCAATGTGTGTATTTTTTTTATTATAAAGTATGAAAATTAACGGATTGGTGCTTTCTTGTTTATGTATGCATCGATGCATATCAAACTTAAAGGAACACTAAAAAAAAATACTCGACAAAAACATTCAACTTCCCACCTTCACTAACAACCTCTGCTATAAATAGAGAAGGGATAGATTTTTCGGGGAGATTTTGTAAAAAACTCCACAATAAGATGTTCTCCTTGAATTCTTTGAGAGTTTAAGAATTAAATCAACAATCAATTCCATGGGAATATTGACATCTCTAAAGATACTTGAATTACATGCCCACCATACAAAATAAACCAGATTGTATGGGAATGCTTCATATTTTTTAATTGTATTATATTCTCACCATTCCCACATATAATCGTCGAGATCCAAATTTGACCAGGACACCTTCTGCTTCATATTTGAATTGACAATCTACATCACCTACACTATGTATTGAAAAAACATATCTGAGAAGTGGACTCCTCCTTAAGTTTTCAAAGAGAATGTATGTTGGGGCCAACCCAACCCCTCTTTAAACCAGTTTGCCAAATCAAAAGATTATTGGTTAACACAAGGAATGATGTAATGTTTCCTTTCAAAGGTGCATGAAGCTTCAATAAGATGCTCCACCACCATTTTTCCCATTAAAATGAGATTTCATCAAGGTGAAGTAACCCAGTTTAGCATTGTATTCTCTTAATCCATGATTTTTGGACTATCATAAGACAACTGCCTCATCCTCATTTAGCATGATATCATTGGAGATCATTTTTCCAATATCATGGGTCCACTCATCGGCTTCGTGGCCCTCTAACCCCATAGATTCCCCCATGGTCCTCCATGATTCTTCCTTTTCATACTTTTCCAATCCTCTAGACTGTCCAAGATCCTACAAAAGGGAAGGAGGATACCAGAGTTTTCTATACAGTAGATCCATTAAAAGAATTCCTTGGCTTCCTGTACCATTATTCAAAAGTATTTTTCTGCAATTACTTGGATTTAATTACCTTTCCCCATAAGGAGACATTGTGTGTGAGCCTCCATAGACTTAGGGATGATAGGGACTGTGTGAATAAGAATATTTTTTTATCCCCCAACAACCTATGTTTTTATGGGTTTCCACCAAACTCCATTTAAATAGAGGGATGTCTCCAAATAATCAAGAATCGGACCACGGAAATTAAAATATTATTTTCTTTATTTTGGAGAGAATTCCCCCAGGTACTGTAACAATAGACGTCTAATAGACATGTATTCTTTCCAAGATAGACTTCAATATGATTAGATTCCCTCTACATGATAAACATTTATTTACCAAAGAGAGATACATGCTTCAACCTTTTTGTACAACCACATATAATTAGCTAACCTATAACCATTTGTTTTGATAAAAAAGATAAGGTACTTTATGTCGGAGTCCAAATATTTCTGGGGAAATGTTGGGAGATCATCAACATGCTGAAGAGAGTTTTCTAAGAGACCAAAAGGTAGAAGGTAGCATTTTTCATATTTAATTTACATGCATGTGGATTTGAAATAAATATCAAGAACTTATTTTAATGTTGTAAGGGCACATTGAGTGCGTTGCACAAAACACAAAAAAATATGTCAGTGAAGAGGAGATGTGTGATATATTCTTGAGCTAAAAAATTAACTCTCATGAAAACCCCTCTTGACCTATCATTTATTATCAACTTTATTAAGACATCCACCACAATAAGAAAAATAAAGGGGGACAAAGGACACCCCTTCTAGATCCTTCTCAAGGCTCAAGAAAATCTAGAGGTTGATCCATTAATGAGCATTGAGAATGATACAGACTAGATGCACCCCATAATCCAATTGATAGTGGAAATATTCATTCCCATATTTAAAAAAAAATATCGAAGGAAATTCCATCTCACTCGAGTGTATGCTTTCAATAAATAAAGATTAAGGATAGACATATGTTGATTGTATAGTTTTACCGAATAAATCACTTCTTGAGAAATTGCCACCACATCATGGATTTGTCTATACTTCAAAACAAAATTGTTCTTCTAATCCAGAATATATTTGCAGAACGAAATGAATACAGATTATTATTAAAATATGTTTAACACATAATAAAATATATACAGTAAAATTGGTTTCTATTCAATAAGGAAATAAATTGAAACTGTAAAATGCAACGAAAACAAGCTTCCTAGAATGGTGGTAGCTTATTTCTGAGAAGAGATGTGACGGTTGCACTCATTCGCAATAATATTGTTACAATGAGGATATGAAGGCCTTTTTTACAATAAACAAGAATTTCAAAAACCCTAGACATCCAAAAAACCTAACCCTAGGAGATGAAGCGCCAAAAGTCATGTGGGCCCTGTTTGGGTAAGTTAGTACATCAACATCCTGGGGTCATAACTTTTGGATATGATATTTGTTTTAGGTGCACGATAGGTCGTTGGAAAGGTCTATTCGAGGAATACACATTATTTTTCTATCTATAAAAGGTCATTTTGTCTATGGCGAGCCCTTAAAAACATTGTTTAGGGCCTCAAAACAGCCCCGCAAGTTAGGGACCCGAAAACTAGGGGAAAAACTACCAAACTTGAAAACTCCTAAAATGAGTCGGTTGGAATAGGATGGAGGCCACTAGAATCTATCTGGATCAATAATCCCCCCTTAGGAAGCAATGGCAACCATTGCGTTGAGTTGCCCCATGAGATGAGGAAATTTCTATTGAATTTGGCCCCAGGTGAGCCACTTGCCTTGGTGCAGGAGTTGCCCTTCTTTGACAACTCGATAAAGCTAGATCCTTTGTTGGTGAGTCCCCTTGATATGTTTTTCCATAATATGATCATTGAATTCCTATTGTATGTAGTTTGGGTTGAGCTCTGTTGGTGTCAATTGTTCTTTTATCTCTGAGGTGTCCAAAAATGGTGGAAAACACGGTCGAAGGATATCCACGTTGAACATTGGGTGCAAGCCAAGGAAAGGAGGAATGTTGATCTCAAAAGAATTATCACCCACATAATTGGTGATGATGTATGTACCATAATGGAGTGGGAAAATCTTCCTATGGGGTCCTGTAAGGTTCTCTTTCTGCAAGTGCAACCAAACTTTATTTTCCACCTGAAACTTATGTAGCACCCGATGTTGATCATGGCGCTGCTTGTACTTGTCATTGGACTTCCGTAGGATATTCTCAACATGTTGGTGTATGTGATGGATCCTCTCAATGAACTGGGTGGATTTTTAAACTTCAGTTGGAGCAGGAGATGAGTCGGGCAAGGTGACCGCAAGGGGTAGTGGAACATCTATGGGACCCAATGCTTGGAATCCCAACCCCACATGAAAGAGGTTGTGGTCGGTTGAACTATGCAGGGCTCGATTGTAACTATGTTGAACATAGGGGAGACTCTCATCCCATGTGCGAGGGTTCTTGGAATTATACATGACAAGGATATGCACGATCATTTGATTTACGACCTCGGTTTGGCCATTTGTCTGGGGGTGGAAGGTCATGGATTTGGTGAGTTTGGTGTCCAGAAATGAATGTAGGCTTGACTAGAATGTTCTAAGAAATCGATTGTCCTGATATGAGAAAATGGTTTTTGGGATTCCAAAATGTATCTAGACTTTTTAAAAGAGCTTGGCAGTGACCTTTGTTGTGGTGCTCTTCTTTTAGGCGGTCAAAATTTCCATCTTAGAAAAGTGATTCACAACCACAAAAACACGGTCATTACCCCTCTTGGTCGACAGGAGGCCCGACATATAGTTCATTGAGATGGATTCCCATGGCCTGTCAGGAGTAGGCAAAGGGGTGTACAATCCTTGTTTCTTAGTGGTCGGTTTGGCAATCGCATGGGCAGTGTAGGCCCTGATATACTTGTTGACCTCCTTTCAAAGTTTAGGCTAGTAGAAATGTTTTTTCAACATTGCCACTATATTTTTAATGCCGAAGTTTCCTGCCACCCAACTGTAGTAGGATTCCAAGATAAGTCTTGCTCGCTCTCTTGATGGAACAAAGATATGGCCCAGATGGCACAATAGCCCATACTGAAGATGGAAATTAGTGACAATTACGTTTGCGTCCAACATTTGGTAGGTGGTGGCATGGTCTGGGTCTATTTCATAGATTTGGGGCCATCCAGAGGCCTCATGGCCATCCAAAGGCAATCACCGACGTGGTTGGTGCTTCCCATTTTATACTTGATGTTGAGGCGGAATTGTTGCAAGTACATGGACCATTTATAATGGTGGTCATTCTTCAATTTTCCTTATGTCTGAATGAAATGTAGTGGATTATGATCAGTGTGGATGATTGTCTCCTTCCCAACAATGTAATGTCTCCACTGGCGGCACGCTTGCATAATGGAGTAAATTTCTTTGTCGTAAGTAGGGTACTTACGGACAACATTTGATAGTGTCTCACTATGATAGGCCACACGGTGGTCGTGCTGAGTGAGAACAATGCCCACAACATAGTTTGAAGCATCTGTCCCGATCTCAAAGGGTTGTTGCAGGTCCAGTAGTGAAAGTATTGGGGTTGACCAAAATAATTTCTTCAAATCATCGAACTTTTGTTGTTGGGACTAGCCCCACATAAATTTCACCTTACCACCACCCCTGGTTACTTGGCTAAGGTCCCATGCAATATGGGAGAATCCCAACATGAACCTGTGATAAAAATTGGCAAGGATGAAGAAGCTTCGAAGTTCAGTGAGTATGGTTGAGGCTGGCCAGTCCTAGATGACTTGGATTTTGGCTCGATCCACATGTACGCCATGCTAATCAATAATTTATCATAGCTAATGAACCATGTCCATGCCGAAGGAGCATTTTTCCAAATTAGCGTCGAGCTGGTGTTGCCGCAGGGTGTGCATAACCTACTGAATATGTTGTAATTGTTCTTCCCAAGTCTTGTTGTAAATGAGGATGTCATCCAGATACGACACTACAAAATTATCGGTGAATGGTTGCAGGATATCATCCATCAACCTCATGAAAGTGATTGGAGCATTTTTCAAACCAAAGGGCATGACCAACCATTCAAAAATACCTTCCTTGGACTTGAAGGCAGTCTTTGATACATTTGTTTGTTCTATCAAGACCTGGTGGTAGCCAAAATTCATATCAATCTTACTGAAGTATTTTTTCCCCGTGAACTGATCAAGGAGGTCGTTGATTTAGAGAATCGGGTACCGGTTTCTAACTGTGATTTTATTCAAATATCGATAATCAATGAAGATTTGTCAGGTTCCATCTTTCTTTTGTACCAACACGATTGGGCTCCCGCAAGGTGATGAGATGGGATGGATGTGCCTCTTGTGGAGAAGTTCTTGGATCTATCGCTTGATCTGCTCATTCTCTAATAGAGAGTGGCGGTAGACTGGACCATTGGGCAGCAGTGCATCGGGGGTCATATTGATGGCGTTATTGACCTGACAGTGAAAAGGTACCCCAGTAGGTGAGGATAAGATATATGAGTATTCTTCCATGAACTCATCCACTTGCTTATGTTGTGTGGATAGGTCGTTCGTGAAGACCCTGGATGCGGTTGCGATCTTTCACTCATTTTGAGAGCGAATCACGAAGAAGACAAACTTCCCTGTCTAAGAGATGATCTTTCTGCATTGATTGGAAAATATCAAGGAAATAGTACTTGGTGGGATTGCCTTTGGTATCCTATACAATTTCTTGTTCAAAGTAATAATAACACTATGAGGCCTAGACTCATATATAGAAAGACATTTCCATAAATATGGTTGGCCCAAGAGAACATTACAAACTTCGAGAGGGGAAACATCACACAATACATCATCTTTGAAGGGCTTGATGTTGTATGACAAGAGACATTGTTGGCTGGCATGGATGTCTCTTCCTTGGTGAAGCCATTTGATGGTGTAGGGTTATAGGTGCTACATTGTTGGCAGGGAGAGTCACTTAAAAAAATCTATTGAGATGAGTTTCTTTTGGCTACTTCTATCAACGATGAAGTGCAGCGGGATACCCTTCACCCACATCTGTGAATTAAAATGATGCTTGCGTTCCTCTGTCTCGTCTAGTTCACCGGGATGGAGCTTGGTGGTAGAAACGATAGCATTGGGTTCTGCGTCAATAATCTATCTCCCCCTTTTTGGTTCTGACACAGATTCAAAACTCACATTTGATTCAGAGGCTTTCACCTTAGCCACCTGTGACTAATTTGAGAGACAATCAACAGTACTATGCCAGAGGCTCTTATGGAAGTCACACCACTTCCCGGTATCTTTCTTTTTCTTTATGTTGTCCTTATTTGATTGAGGCATAGACTGGTTGTCCTTAGGTTGTCCATATTTTATGTTTCCTTTGTTTTGTGGATTGGGGCTGCCCTTTCCTGGATTTTTTTGTGTGGGGTTACCCAGCCCAAATTGTGGCATATTTTGTTTGAGCTTTTGCTCGATTTTGATGGCATATCAGTAGGTCGCGCCCAATGATGATATGTCCAGAAAATCCATTTTGGCCTGGATGTATCTATACATACTGTTGTGATACTTGAGCACCAGATTTCGATCAGAATCTTTGATACCCATCTTTGTGTGTAGGGTATGGAAGATATTTTTCAACTCAGGCACCACTTGGTCGCTTTCCTGCCATAATGTGGTCCATTTTTTGTAAAGGTCATCATAACTTCCAACAGGGTAGTATTGTTCCTTAATATCATCCCTGAAGGACTCCCAGGTCATTTCGACTATAAATAATGAGGGTTCCTCTGTTTCCTTTTTCTCACAAAAATTTTCCCACCAATATTTGACATGGGGGATGGCTTTGAGCAGTGCAAAAGTAATCATTTCTCTATTTAAGAAGTTATGGATAGGGAAATACCCTTCTAGCATATTCAATAATTTGTCTACTGCATATGTGTCTATATAACCTTCAAATATAGGAATATTGAAGTTGATTTGTACCTTGAAGGGGGGAGCACCTCCATTTGAGGAAGATGTGTCGTCTGTTGGTAGCTGCCGAAGGATTTTTGCAGAACTATCCATCATCTTGTTCCTCTGTTGTGTGAGGAATTCCTCGAGCAATATTTTGAAGGGATCTCATGTCCCATCGTATTTATTTTTTTCTACCATGAGAGGTTGTTTGGGTATGCGAGAGATTTTTTCCTCAAGATAAACAAGCTCGAGACCCAATTATTTGTACCCTGACCTCATTGGGGACATGCATTAAGAATGAAAAGGAGCAGACCGCTCTGATACCACTGCTCTGGAATATATTTGTAGAATGAAACAAATACAAATTATTATCAAAATATTCTTAACATATAATAAAAAATATACAGTAAAATTGGTTTCTATTCAATAAGGAAATAAGTTGAAACTGTAAAATGCAATGGAAACAAGCTTGCTAGAATGGTGGTGGCTTATCTCTGAGAAGAGATGTGACGGTTGCACTCATTCGCAAGAATATTGTTACAATGAGGCTCTGAAGCCCTTTTTTACAATAAACAGTAATGTCAAAAACCCTAGACATCCAAAAAACCTAACCCTAAGAGATGAAGCATCAAAAGTCATGTGGGCCTCGTTTGGGTAAGTTAGTACATCAACTTCTCAGGGTTGTAACGTTTGCATACGATCTTTGTTTTAGGCACACGATATCTCATTGGAAAGGTTTATCTGAGGAACACACATTTTGATTTTATCTATCAAAGGTCATTTGGATTGTGGCGAGCCCTAAAAAATGTTGTTTAGGGCCTCAAAACGGCCCCGCAATTCAAGGACCCGAAAACTAGGGAAAAAACGGCCAAACTGGGAAAATACCAAAATGATCCAGTTGGAATAGGTGGGAGGCCACCGACATCCATATGGATCATATTCTAAGATAAATTCACTCAGAATAGTATTTATTCTCCTCTCTATAATCATGGATGATTTTAGGGGCTAAATTTTTCTCATGGGCTAGTTTTCCATGGTTTTTCCAAAAATGAGATTCGCTATTTTAAAAATGATTCACCCAAATTCTATAGGATAAAATTATTTTACCTTAAAAATCACCAAAATTTTATAAAAACTATATAAAATCCTTAGAAATTTGAATATTTTCATAAAAATATCACCAAACATTTATAGTTGGCATATGAAGGATTAGTAAGATTCGCCAAGGTTTCTACATTTTAAAATAAATTTACATCCTTAAAATCATCCCGTTCTATAATATTCACCATGATCTTATACACCATGTTACAACATGATATAAGCTAAAAATATCCAACAGAAACTCCGTCTTGTTTTTTAAGTATGAGAGTAATGGATGTAGAGTTTAATGATTCCATCACTTTCCCTAAACTATGGGAATCTCTGACTATTTTTAGTAAATAATTCTTCAAAATCTCATAGAAACCTAAGAAGAACTTCATCGTGACCCCACCCAGATTGGGGATCTTACCTTTCTTGCATGGATACTAGTCGTGTGTACACTTTTGGCTCCATTACAGCTTCTTGCAAAGACTGCTTCATTTCTTCCATAAAAGCTGGAGTGAAATTGGTTTCTTGAATCGAAAAACCTTCAGGTTCCTTGAAGAGAGGTTTAAAGTGATGGACCCCCTCCTCTCCTTTGTCCTTAAATGAGTGACATGTTGTTCCATTTGAAGTGTATATTTCCCGAATCATGTGCATATTATTTCTGTAATTTATGAACTAATGAAATAATTTAGTGTTATCATCGCCCTCCTTGATCCAAATGGATCGACTCTTCATGCACCAATTTGTTTCCTCCTTCTGCAACAAATATTTATGAGAGGAATACAAAGCACATAGCTATGATAAATCGCTTTCGAAAAATGTGCCTAACACGTTTTCGTCATACAACTTATCAATTTTTCTCTTGGTTTCCTTAACTATGTCCTGGGATCTTTGATTGGAATATTTAAGCCATTTTTTGTGACATATTTGATATTAGAAATGTTATTTTTGAATTGAAACAAGTAGGAAGAGGGATAGGTGGGTCTTAAATACTTTGAGTTATCCTTTACTAGCTTCCTATAGACTCTTTTAGCGATCCAAGAATGATTAAATGTTAAAGGTGAGGGAGGCTTCCCTTTACCAAAATCCATTTGAAATAGCACTAGAAAATGATCTGATAGACCTCGATATGACACCCATGACTTCATTAATACTAAACCATCCATACACTCTTTAGATACTAGAAAATTATCTATCCTTTTCAAAATAGTGGCCTCCTTAGAACAAACGTTCCTCTATGTAGGAATCTACTTCACTGGCCTGATATCATCTAGACGATGCTTCTCAAAACCTGTTGAAAATAAATCGTTTTGTGGATCTTTCTTGGGACTACCTCCCAAGACTTCTCTCATTGGCAGTGTTATATTTACGTCTTCACCAATTAAAATGATGGGATATTCCAATGCCTTAGACTCTTCAAGGAATTCCCAGAATGGGATTCAATCAAAGTACAGACCATAAATATTTATAATTGTAATCCTAAATCCCAATTATTTCACTTACAGGTTGACTAAAATGGGAAAATTGAGAAAATACACAAAGAGAGATTTGAAGTTAGGGATCCATCCTAAGAGTAAGCCTTCTGACTGAACATTTTCATCCAAAGTAACAAAATACCAATTTTTAATCCATTTCTCCATAATGGTGAGAGATCTATTTCATTCCACCATTTTTTCCTATTTAAGAATTATGTCAGGATTGTGACTCATAATAATCGTTTTGAGGGCTAGATGCTTGTGGGTACCCCCACCCCTCTATTATTAAAGTAAATCACAATCATGGGGAATCATTATCAAGGTATTTCCCAACTCTAAGGGACCCAATGATGGTGTATTTATTCCCTTTCTTTATGCCCTGAACCACATTCTATTTATCCTTCAAAAGGTGGAATTTCCTACCCACTGGGTTGGGTTGAATAGTGTTGAGAGTTATATCCCCTTGAGAGGAGGAGTTCTCTTTGAGCCTAACTCTTGGCATCATACCATATCTCTTTAACTTAGGAAGAACTCTCTCATAAACTAGTGGAGAGGGGCCATGCCCCTCATCTTTTGTTCCTTCTATACTTATAGTACAAGCTTCATTGGGATACTTCCTCAGATAGTCAGCAAAGCATATATATTGTGGAGGAAAGCTCATAGAAATGGCCTATGGAGAGGGGATATCCCTAGCATTTTCTTACACATCATAAGAAATTTAATAATTAATTAAATGAGATATAAAAAAAAATGTACCATTGACATTATCCATAGATCCTAGACCAACACAGATGATTTTAGGGGATAAATTTCGCAAATGGTCTAATTTTCCATGGTTTTTTCCCAAAAAATGATTCACCAATTTCAATTTTTTCTAAAAACAATTCTCCCAAATTCCATAGAATAAAATTATGTTACCTCAAAAATTGCCAAAATGTTATAGAAACTATATAAAATCCTTAGAAATTTGAATTTTTTTACCAAACTATCTCCAACCATTTTACAATTTGCATATTATGGAATAGTAATATTAGCCCAGGTTTCTGAATTTTAATATAAATTTTTATCTTTAAAATTATCCTTGTAGACCAACCCTTTCATCGATCCCTCGAGGATCCACTGGATCCACAGAAGGATCCTTTTCCAAAACTTCCACTTGCAGACCTAGGGATTTTTCAACATCCTTTTGGGACTCATTGGATTTTTTTCACCAATTCCTTCTCTTTTATATAAGTTGGGGGATGAAGCTAGTTGCACTGGTGTTGAAGGTGACTGATTTCATGACAATTGAAGCAACAAAAAGGAAGATTTTAGTAATCTGTTTTTTCTTCAATTAAACTTTCCTAAAGACCTCGTCAACTTATCTAACCATACCTTCCCTAAGATTGAATTTTACTTGGACCCATTCCCACCGTCTATTGGCATTTTCCTCCCAATTTGGCTCCAACCTAATGGAGCTCCCAATATTATTTCCTATTGTTAGCATAGATGATTCAGACCAAAAAACCAATGGCAATATGGATAAGATGTGTCAAAGAGTTGTCTTAGGTTGATGGACAATTGGTATGGATTTTTGGTTGTCATTGATGTTAACCATTGGAGAGTGATATTATAGATTGATGTCAACCTTTAGTGTTTGATGAAAACCCTTGGAGAATCCTGGTAGAGAATTTCGGTAGCACAAAGGCATGGGTAAGGGACCCGAGTCTCTTTGAGGTATAAGAGAATGAATATCAAATAATTTATAGGTAATACTATTCTATATGGATAGTACATGTCATGTCATTTCTGGTGATATGTGGAACGTCACATAACTCCGCATGGTTAGAGATTTATGGCCTTTTGAAGTTGGAGAACCCTTATGAGTTATCTAGAATCCCCTAGAAGGTCAAAGAAGTCAAATTACTGTACAAACTCCTAGAAGAAGTTGACTAGTCAAAGTGGGTGAAACTAGGAGTTAATCATGGGTATAGTTGTTACATTAAGAAAATAATTAAAAATTAATTAGTTGCAACAAGAAGTTGTGAGTTTGGTAATTATGGTAAAGTAGTTGTGATGAGAAGATTGAATAGTCAAAGTGGTTAACCAAGAAATAAATTAAATAATAAAGTTGTTGCAACTAGAAGTTAGTTAAGGGAAAAGAAACTATGAATTTAATAATTATATAAAACGCAGTTTCAACAAGTTTTGAGTAAAAATAAATTATTTAAATAATAAAGTAGTCAAATTGGTTAAGTGGACAAAGTGGATAAGTGGACAAAGTTGATTAAGTGGACAAAATGGTTAAGTGGACAAGTGGCTAAGTGGAAAAAGTTGGTTAAGTGGAAAAAATGGCTAAGTGGACAAAGTGGCTAAGTGGACAAAATGGTTAAGTGGACAAAGTGGCTAAGTGGACAAAGTTGGTTAAGTGGACAAAGTGGCTAAGTGGAGAAAGTGGTTAAGTGGATACTTCTAAAGGAAGCTACTTGGAGAGTATAAATAAGAAAGCAAGGGTCTCCCATTTGTATTCATTGAGCATAATGAATATCTAAAAGTGACTGAGGTAACCAAAGGATATATAAGGATAATTTTCAGAGGGAAGGTGAAGTAAAGAAAAACGAAATTCAAGGGAGGATAAATTATTTTAATGATATTTTCCAAGGTATGTTATCTGAAGGTCATTTCATCATTTTCACAATAACGTTTTTTTTTCAATGATTCAGACAGTGAAGTTTGGAGACTGTTTAGAAAACATATCCAAGTAAATGTGATACAAATTTCATCTTGTGGGTAATTGTATTTTGGGAGTTACACTCCGTGAAAAATAGGGTTTGTGGATAGTCCTGAAACTAGTCTAAAACAATTGTTTCAAGTAAAAAATCCACAACTTCTTCATAACAGATCCAAATTAAGTAAGACCAAGTGTACTAGTTAAAGTACAGTCTGTAGTATGTTTTTTACCATTTTCATATCTATACAGAAACTATTCCGTGTGAGGAATTCTCTTCAAGTTCGATCTCTATAATAAGCCATAATTCAACAAGGTATGTCATTTTTTCTATAACCTCTTTTCTAGGAGGTTCCAAGTAGTGAAATATGGAGGAATTGCATAAAATACACTAAAGAAAATTGCGTACTATTTTCATATATTTATTCATTACATGTACATAGTTATGATTATTTCAAGTTAGGGTTGTTGACTAATCCAAAATTAGTCATGTGAGACTAAAGTAAAGTTTGATGAAAATGCCAGTCTCTTGTTGTTAAAGTTAAGAAAGGTTTGCAGGTATGTGATCATATACACTGGGTCTATTACAAAGTTACAAATCAGATTTGGATGATGAAATTGATGAGGGATTTTGGTTGAGGTATGGTACAGATAGAGGTTTTATAACAATGAGGTTGTGGCAGATGGTTTGATGTAATGGTTTATGGCATTGGGATTATGGATAGAGTGATGAATTGTTAGATAAATTTTCATGGTTATATTGGTATATGTATTTGGTATATGGTTGAGGTACATGTTGGGTACATGGTTGAGATAAGTAGTTGATGATTTGGCACATACATGAGGTGTATAGTTGATGATGTTGGTACATATTGATGAGTCATAGTTGATGTGTAGTTGATGCATGATTGGTACATACTTGGTACATGGTTGGAGGCACTTGTTAGTAGTATTGTTGACACTTGGTTTATGGATGATGTAGAATACTTGTCTTGGTATATTATTAGAAGCACGTATTGATATTGGTGATGATTATGAGTTGTTGTGTTATGCTTGGTTGATGCACATCCTGGTGATATTGTGCATATGGTTGAGAGTTTTATTTGTGATTGATCTTGGTGAGTAGATCTGAATTGGTTGATAAGATTGATGAGATAGGTTTTTGTGATAGGTTGTTTGGACATGTTATTGTGATAATTTATTTGTACAGGTTTGGTGCATGGTTGATGCACTTGTTTATGGTACAAGTTGAGGTACAAATTGATATATGGTACATGTTGGGACAAGCTATTGGTACAGATTGTTATAGGTTGTTTGGTGCAGGTTGATTGGTACAGGTTTACAGTAGTATATCTCATAGTGATAGTGTGACAGTGGTTCCATCATTCTACTTATATTTCAGGGCGGTTAGACGGGGAAAGGATAAATGGTTGTATCCACCTTTCGATTGTAGTTGGAGAACATAGAGGGTTGTAGACTCCTTCTGGTTGGAGCCAGAGAATTGGTGAGTTGGATCTTCCCTCATGTTGTAGCCTGATAAACTAGGGGTTTGGATCCTCCTTCCAATTGTAGTTGGAGAATTGGAAGTTGGTTCTTCCTTGAATGTAATTCTTGACATATTAGAAAAGCATTCTATGGTTTTCTCTCGTTTCCACGTAAATATTGGTGTATTGTGCATTGTGTGGATGTGTTTGTTATTGTTTATTATGCAATGATGAATGTTGATTCTTATGACATAGTAAGATATTGATGATGAACAGATAAACATGGTTTAATAAGTAAAAGAATATACTTTTTGGTTTAAAGGATTAATAATTGGTATAATTTTTCATTACTAATTCACTCACCTCTCAGTAATCCAACAATTGGTATCAGAGAAGGTTCGTTTAGAAAAAAGTTTAACCACTGGAAGGAGATCATGGATTTTTCTAACAATGAAGTACCATGGTTTAATGGTCATAATGGTTTAAAGTATGAGATATTGATTGGAAGGATGAAAGCATTTTTAAAGGCACAAGGGTATGATATCTGGCCATCAATTTTTATAGGATATGATAATTTAAAAAGGGAAAAGACTACATCCAAGAAGTAATTGAAGAAGAATAACAAAATAACAATGAATTTCATCTGGGAAGGATTACCTAATCTAGTAAGAGAAAATGTTGGTAAATTTTCATCAACCAAAGAACTTTGGGATATGTTACATGATATATATTCTCTACCCATCACAGATTCAGAAAATGCCAAAGAAGATGCAGGTACATATCAAAAATAAATATGTTCACCATGTCGAATAGATTCAAAAGATGAAGACTACATAGTCAATAGAAGTATGTTTTTTTTCTTTAATTGTGAAAAACATGTACATCTTGAAATGGAATGCCATGAAGGAAATGAGACAGAAAAACTAATTGAAAAAAAAGACAATTATGAAGAGGAATTGATAAGTTCTTTAGATTAACTAAGAAAAGAAAGAAAAGAAAACAAGTCACTCAAGAAAGAATTGATGAAACAAAAGAAAAGTTTTCATATTTTTGAAGAAGCCCAACAGGTCATCAAGAACTTAAGAACTCAACTAGAAGAAGCTATAAAGATCGAAGAAAATATTAAAGATCAAAAACAGTATTTGGAAGCCAGCATAGTAGCACATAAGGAAGAAGCAGAAATGAGAGAGAATATATTGACGAGTCATCTTAAGGAAAGAACTAACAATCTAAACCAGCTTGAGTTAGAGTTTGGTCAAGAAGAGAAAGTACCTGAAGAATAAATAATCACATAAATAATTCATCTTGAAGAAGTGAAGATAGAAAAAGAAGTCATGAAGTCTCAGATATTAAAGAAAGAAGAAGCGGTTGAGAAGCTTGAAGAAGAAGTTGTCACATTGAGAAGTAAAATCGTCAAGCTCAACAAGAATGTTGAATAGATAGAAACATCAGTATCATTTGTAGAGAATGAAGAGAAGCACGCTAGGTTGCTCGAAAATAAGAATGAAGAAAAGAGAAATAGTTATGAAGAATTACTCAAAGGAAGAAATCACGGTCAACCAAAATATAAGAAAATTAATGAGGGTACATCTTCAAGAATACCATCCATGTTCAAGCCACAAAGAAGTTGCAATCATGATCATGATCATTCAAGGAAGAAATTCGGAAGGACTATGCCACAAAGAAAATCATTCACTCCCAAGTATGAAAATTTATTGTATGGTCATTGTTTTTATTGTACTAACTTTGGACATAATGTTGCAGATTGCAGGGATTATAAAAGAAATGTTCAAGAAAGAAATGCCTATGTGGCCCCATGTAACATTGAATGTTACAAATGTCATAACTATGGACACATAGCTCGTGATTATAGAAGCATGATCAATACTTCCATGAAAGAGAACATTGATTTCATATATAAGAAAGTATGGATAAGAAAACATGAAGAATAGGTGAACAAAGACCGGGTCCCAGAGATCGCAATATTTGCAATAAAACGAGACGAAGAAAAATCTACAAAGAAAAAGAAAGATGTTAGATACAGAAAGGTTTGGAAAATAAATGAAAGATAAGAAGGATGGGTAAATAATGAACAGGTTCAAGAGATTGTACTTTCAGGTGTTGTAGTGAAATATGAATCCATAGATAGAAATAAAGAAGTCAGAGTTCAGAGAGATGATGAATCTACCAATGAAGATGATGATGAATCCACATCAGAGCAAGAATTGTTCTGAGTCATATGGATTAGAGACTCCCATGTAATATGAATAATAGATAGGGAGAGTCTATGAAGTAGCTGAGACAGACCAGAGAACCATCCTTCGAGCATCTTGCAGAGTTTGAGTAGACATATTCAGAGCAGTCAGTTAGCAGAAGTACAATATGGTATATTAATCAGTTGTAGTAGTGAATACTTCATGATAGTACAGTGACATAAGAGTCAAAGTTATGGATAGATGTGTAGCAGAGTCTTGGAAAGTATGAACAAAGATGGATTCGTAAGAACACTTAGCAGGTTTGGAAAGAAATATGACAGTGGATGAGAGCATGGATTCATAGATTGGTTGAGAGAGTGGTTCAGAGACAAAGGAACATTATCATAATTGATGATAATTACATAGGAATATTTGAATTCTTATTCTTGAATGATTTTCATATATCTCAATTGATTACACAAGGAAGCACCAATGGACAATAACTCCAAAATTAAAGGTACAGGAAGACTTATATTTTTTCTACACAAAATTTTGCAGAGAAGTCAAGAGAGATAAACATAACCAAAAACATAGGTATAAATATCATTCAGATAACTTGTCAAACAGAGAGGTAAGAATAGAGGTATGATTCTAGAGGAGGAGATTCATCAGATGAAATATAGAGAGTTAGATGCTTGGAGAGAGAGAACAAAGGCATGTTTCCAGGGGTGAGAATGTCACAGGGGAAGAATGAGTGATATGACTTCAATGTTGCGTCAAAGTGATACCCTTTGTCAAAGGAGGATATATTATTCATATGAAGGGAGAGAGAGTAATCAGAGTCTTATAAACACAAAGAAAAATCAAAGGCATGTAGATAGGGGGAGAAACCCCAAGGAGAGTTCAGTCAGGGGAGCAGCCCCAAAGGGAGATACCCTTTTCCATTGATGTCAAAGGAGGAGACATAGAAACATTGATGAGGAGTGTAAGAATGAATTTTATCATGACTAAGTGTTTCCATCAATGTTAGTGTTGACATCAATGCCAAAGGGAGAGATTGACAGAGAGTTGGATTAGGTTGATGGACAATTGGTATGGATTTTTGGTTTTCATTGATGTCAACCATTGGAGAGTGATATTGTAGATTGATTTCAACCCTTAGTGATTTATGTCAACCCTTGGAGAATCCTGGTAGCAAATTTTGGTAGCACAAAGGCAAAAGGTGAGGGACCCGAGTCTCTTTGAGGTATAATGGCATGAAGATCAATGAACTTATAGGTAAGACTATTCTACATGGATATTACATGTCATGCTATTTATGGTGATATGTGGAACGCCACATAACTCCTCACGATTAGAGACTTATGGTCTTGTGAAGTTGGAGAACCCTCATGAGTTATCTAGAATCCCCTAGAAGGTCAAAGAAGTCAAATTACTCTACAAACTCCTAGAAGAAGTTGACTAGTCAAAGTGGGTGAAACTAGAGTTAATCATGGGTATAGTTGTTGCGTTAAGAAAATAATTAAAAGTAAATTAGTTGCAACAAGAAGTTGTGAGTTTGGTAATTATGGTAAAGTAGTTGTGATGAGAAGATTGAATAGTCAAAGTGGTTGACCAAGAAATAATTTAAATAATAAAATGGTTGCAACAAGAAGTTAGTTAAGGGAAAAGAAGCTATGAATTGAATAATTATATAAAATTTAGTTGTAACAAGAATTTTTTCGTAAAGAGAAATTATTTAAATAATAAAGTAGTCAAAGTGGTTAAGTGGACAAAGTGGCTAAGTGGACAAATTTGGTTAAGTGGACAAAGTGGCTAAGTGGAAAAAATGGTTAAGTGGACAAAGTGGCTAAGTGGAAAAAGTTGGTTAAGGGACAAAGTGGCTAAGTGGGAAAAATGTTTTAAGTGGACAAAGTGGCTAAGTAGACAAAGTTGGTTAAGTGGACAAAGTGGCTAAGTGGACAAAGTGGTTAAGTGGATACTTCTAGAGGAAGCTACTTGGAGAGTATACATAAGAGAGAAAGGGTCTCCCATTTATATCCATTGAGAATATTGAATGTCTACAAGTGACTGAGGTAACCAAAGGATATCTAAGGTGAATTTCAGAGGGAAGGTGAAGTAAAGAAGGCCAAAATTCAAGGGGGAGAAAATTCTTTTGATGAATCTTTCTAAGGTATGTTATTTACAGGTCATCTCACCATTTTCGCAATAACATTTTTTCTAGAATGATTCAGACCGTGAAATTTGGAGACTATTTAGAAAACATATCCCAGTAAATGTCATACAAATTTCATATTGTGGGTCATTATATTTTGGGAGTTACACTCCATGGAAAATAGGGTTTCTGTCTAGTCCTGAAACTAGTCTAAAACATGTTTTTCGGGTAAAAATGTCATAACTTCTTCATAACATATCTAAATTAAGTAATACCAAATGTATTGGTTAGAGTATAGTCTATAGTATTTTTTGTACCATTTTAAGATATATAAAGAAAATATTACGTTTGGGGCATTCTCTACAATTTCGATCTCTAGAATAATCCATAATTCAACAAGGTATGTCATTTTTTCTATAACCCCTTTTCTGGGAGGTTCCAAGTAGTGAAATTTGGAGGAATTGCATAGAAGACATTGAAGAACATTGTGTACTATTTTCATATTTTTATTCATTACATGTACATAGTTATGATTATTTCAAGTTAGGGTTGTTAACTAATCCAAAATTAGTCATGTGAGACTAAAGTAAAGTTTGATGAAAATGTCAGTCTCTTGTTGTTAAAGTTAAGGAAGGTTTGCAGGTATGTGATCATATACACCCGGTCTGTTATAGAGATACCAATCAGATTTGAATGATGAAATTGATGATGGATTTTGGTTGAGGTATGTTATATATAGAGGTTGTATAACAATGAGGTTATGGCACATGGTTTGATGTAATGGTTTATGGTATTGGGCTTATGCATAGAGTGATGAATTGTTAGATAAATTTTGATGGTTATATTGGTATACGTATTTGGTATATGGTTGAGGTACATGTTGGGTACATGGTTGATACAAGTAGTTGATGAGTTGGAACATACATGAGGTGTATAGTTGATGATGTTGGTACATCTTGATGAGTCATAGCTGATGTGTAGTTGATGCATGATTGGTGCATACTTGGTACATGGTTGGAGGCACTTGTTAGTAGTATTGTTGACACATAGTTTATGGATGATGTAGCATACATGTCTTGGTATATTATTAGAAGCACATATTGATCTTGGTGATGATTATGAGTTGTTGTGTTATACTTGGTCGGTGCACATCTTGGTGATATTGTGCATATTCTTGAGAGTTGTCTTGGTGATTGATCTTGGTCAATAGATCTGATTGGGTTGATAATATTTATGAGATAGGTTTTTGTGATAATTTGTTTGGACATGTTATTATGACATGTTATTTGTACAGGTTTGGTGCATGGTTGATGCACTTGTTTATGGTACAAGTCGAGGTACAGGATGATGTCTAGTACATGTTGGCACATGTTATTGGTACAGGTTGTTACAGGTTGTTTGGTGCAGGTTGATTGGTACATGTTTACAACAGTATATCTCACAGTGATAGTGTGACAGTGGTTCCATCATTATACTTATATTTCAGGGTGATTGGACGGGGAAAGGGTAGGTGTTTGTTGCCACCTTTTGGTTGTAGCCAAAGAACATAGGGGGTTGTAGCCTCTTTCTAGTTGTATCCAGAGAATTGGGGATTTGGAGCTTCCCTCAGTTTGTAGCCTGAGAAACTAGGGGGTTGGAGCCTCCTTCTAGTTGTAGCTGGAGAATTGGAAGTTGGTGCTTCCTTGAATGTAATTATTGACATATAAGAAAATAATTCTGTGATTTTTTCCCGCATTGGGTTTCCACGTAAATATTGGTGTATCGTGCATTGTGTGGATGTGTTTTTTATTGTTTATTATGCATTGATGAATGCTAATGCTTATGATACAGTAATATATTGATGATGAAAAGATGAACATGGTTGAATAAGTAAAATAATATACTTTTTGGTTTAAAAGATTAATAATTGGTATATTTGCTCATTATTTATTCACCCCCCCTCTCAGTAATCCAATAGGATGGCCCAGAACTATTGAATGGTGACCAAGGCCCTCACCGAATCAAAACACATGAATCATTTTTGGATAATTAAACATGAGGGATCCCATTTCCACTCTTTTCCCATAATATTTTCATAGTCTTCCTATGAAGAAAATATAATTAATATATAGACTCGAACCATAACATGAAAAATAGGAAAATACCCTATAGATTGTATCAAAGTAAGATCCATCCACTACTTTAGAGACCCCTATGGAATATATTTCCCGAAAATTCAACCCACCAATGCTTTAACCATTTACCTTGGGATTTATTCAAAACTGACTTCAGGTCCAACCACCATGAAAATGTTCTCTGCTTTTTCCCTAACGCAATTCTTATTTTTTGTAGATCCAAACCTAGACTTGCTTTCCTTGCTATGAATTTACACTTCCTTTTTCTCCTTCCCACTATCACTTGGAAACGGAGCTTAAGGTTTAGGTGCATAGAAATAAGAGTATTTATCTTAGTGAATTTCATTAAAGGAAACAAATTTCTCGAGCTTATGGATATATGATCCCTCTTCCACTTATGCATCCTCTCATATATGAGGGATTTGGTTAGTATGGTAGAATCGTAGGGATCCCACATGTCCCATATAGGATGTTTTTCCAATATTCTGCATGAGGGCGGAAGGTATGCAATGCAATTCATACTACAATCTAAATTCCCTAACTTTATGTAAACTATCCCCATAGCCTAATTGTTCATCCTCCGTGCTAGAAAAAATATCTCAGGTGACCCCTAGAAACCATTTTCTGACTGAAAGGACACATAAAAAAAATCCTCCATCTTTTTCATCCTTTGAAGAGAATCCATGGATTTGACAAGGCATTTATATCATGATATCCTTAGAAGCTCAAATTTCTGAAAAAATTCACACCACGGGGATTAGTTCCCTTCGCTTAATACCAAAGAGTCATTCCCAAATATATTAATTAGTGATACATTAATTATGCATTGGTGAAATCAACAACTAGCCAAGCACGTACTCCCATGACACGGGTAACCTGCTACCATTATAACCTCCAGGTGTACCCAAGATGATCCATATGTGAACACAAGGTAATACATGGTTTTGAACTAGTGACTTCACATAACGGAGTGCCTTAACAACACACTCCATCACCGACTTTCCTATACCTCGGGGATGCACTAATCACTATATTAATACATTAC
>JASDQU010014933.1:57084-86698 GCA_032191745.1 Picea mariana
CTGCTGAATGAAGAAATCCATAATAAGATCTCTGGATGTACTACTGTTTTCATAAGAATATACAACAACTGATCTCTATGAAGTAGACTAAGATTTGTCAGTGAAAGAAAAGTTAAAACAGATTATTGATAGCTCAAATACTGATTCACCCCCCCTCTCAGTATTTCTCAACAATGAAAGTACATATCAAGAAGAAAGATGTTCACCATGTCCAATAGATTCAAAAGATGAAGACTACATAGTCAACAGAAGTATGTTTTTTTTCTTTAATTGTGAAAAACACGTACATCTTGAAATGAAATGCCATGTAGGAAATGAGACAGAAAAAATAATTGAAAAAAAGACAATTATGAAGAAGAATTGATAAGTTCTTTAGATGAACTAAGAAAAGAAAGAGAAGAAAACAAGTCACTCAAGAAAGAATTGATGAAACAAAAGGAAATTTTTCATATTTTTGAAGAATCCCAAAAGGTCATCAAGAACTTAAGAACTCAACTAGAAGAAGCTATAAAGATCAAAGAAAATCTTAAAGATCAAAAATAGTATTTGGAAGCCAGCATAGTAGCATAGAAGGAAGAAGCAGAAATGAGAGAGAATATATTGACAGATCATCTTAAGGAAAGAACTAACGATCTAAACCAGCTTGAGTTAGAGTTTGGTCAAGAAGAGAAAGTACCTGAAGAATAAATAATCACATAAGAAATTCATATTGAAGAAGTGAATATAGCAAAAGAAGTCATGAAGTCTCAGATATTAAAGAAAGAAGAAGAGGTTGAGAAGCTTGAAGAAGAGGTTGTCACATTGAGAAGTAAAATCGTCAAGCTCAACAAGAACGTTGAAGAGATATAAACATCAGTATCATTTGTAGAGAATGAAGAGAAGCACTCTAGGTTTCTCTAAAATAAGAATGAAAAAAAGAGAAATAGTTATGAAGAATTACTCAAAGGAAGAAATCATGGTCAACCAAAATCTAAGAAAACTAATAAGGGTACATCTTCAAGAATACCATCCATGTTTAAGCCACAAAGAAGTTGCAGTCATGATCATGATCATTCAAGGCAGAAATTTGGAAGGACTATGCCACAAAGAAAATCATTCACTCCCAAGTATGAAAATTTATTGTATGGTCATTGTTTTTATTGTACTAACTTTGGACATAATGTTGCAGATTGCATGGATTATCAAAGAAATGTTCAAGCAAGAAATGCCTATGTGGCCCCACATAACATTGAATGTTACAAATGTCATAACTATGGACACATAGCTCGTGATTATAGAAGCATGACCGATACTTCCATGAAAGAGAACATTGATTTCATATATAATAAAGTATGGATAAGAAAACATGAAGAATAGGTGAACAAAGATCGGGTCCCAGAGATCGCAATATTTGCAATAAAATGAGACGAAGAAAAATCTACAAAGAAAAAGAAAGATGTTAGATACATAAAGGTTTGAAAAATAAATGAAAGAGAAGAAGGATGGGTAAATAATGAACAAGTTCAAGAGATTGTACTCTCAGGTATTGTAGTAAAATATGAATCCATAGATAGAAATAAAGAAGTCAGAGTTCAGAGAAATGATGAATCTACCGATGAAGATGATGATGAATCTACATCAGAGCAAGAATTGTTCTGAGTCATATGGATTAGAGACTCCCATGTAATATGAATAATAGACAGGGAGAGTCTATGTGGTAGCTGCTTGCAGAGTTTGAGACAGACCGGAGAACCATCCTTCGAGCAACTTGTAGAGTTTGAGTAGACATATTCAGAGCAGTCAATTAGCAGAAGTACAATATGATATATTAATCAGTTGTAGTAGTGAATACTTCATGATAGTACAGTGACATATGATTCAAAATTATGGATAGATGTGTAGTAGAGTCTTGGAAAGTATGAACAAATATGGATTCGTAAGAACACTTAGCAGGTTTGAAAACATATATGACAATGGATGAGAGCATGGATTCATAGATTGGTTCAGAGAGTGGTTCAGAGACAAAGGAATATTATCATAATGGATGATAATTACACAGGAATATTCGAATGCTTATTCTTGAATGATTTTCAAATATCTCAGTTGATTAAACAAGGAAGCACCAATGGACAATAACTCTAAAAGTAAAGGTACAGGAAGAATTATATTTTTTCTACACAAAAATTTGTAGAGAAGTCAAGAGAGATATACATAACCAAAAACATAGGTATAAATATCATTCAGATAACTTGTCAAACAAAGAGGTAAGAATAGAGGTATGGTTCTAGAGGAGGAGATTCATTAGATGCAAGATAGAGAGTTATATGCTTGGAGAGAGAGAACAGAGGCATGTTTCCAGGGGTGAGATTGTCACAAGGGAAGAATGAGTGATATGACTTCAATGTTGCGTCAATGTGATACCCTTTGTCAAAGGAGGATATATAATTCATATGAAGGGAGAGAGAGTAATTAGAGGATTATAAACACAAAGAAAAATCAAAGGCATGTAGACAGGGGGAGAAACCCTAAGGAGAGTTCAGTCAGGGGAGCAACCCCAAAGGGAGATACCCTTTTCCATTTCTGTCAAAGGGGGAGACATAGAAACATTGATGAGGAGTATAAGAATGAATTTTATCATGACTAAGTGTTTCCATCAATGTTGGTGTTTTCATCAATGCCAAAGGGGGAGATTGACAGAGAATTGGATTACGTTGATGGACAGTTGGTATGGATTTTTTGTTTTCATTGATGTCAACCATTGGAGAGTGATATTGTAGATTGATTTCAACCCTTAGTGATTTATGTCAACCCTTGGAGAATATTGGTAGCGAATTTTGGTAGCACAAAGGGATGGGTGAGGGACCCGAGTCTCTTTGAGGTATAATGGCATGAAGATCAATGAATTTATACTTAAGACTATTCTAGATGGATATTACATGTCATGTTATTTTTGGTGATATGTGGAACGCCACATAAATCCTCACGATTAGAGAGGTATGGTCTTGTGAAGTTGGAGAACCCTTATAAGTTATCTAGAATCCCCTAGAAGGTCAAAGAAGTCAAATTACTCTACAAACTCCTAGAAGAAGTTGACTAGTCAAAGTGGGTGAAACTAGGAGTTAATCATGGGTATAGTTGTTGTGTTAAGAAAATAATTAAAAATAAATTAGTTGCGACAAGAAGTTGTGAGTTTGGTAATTATGGTAAAGTAGTTGTGATGAGAAGATTGAATAGTCAAAGTGGTTGACCAAGAAATAAATTAAAAAATAAAGTGGTTGCAACAAGAAGTTAGTTAAGGGAAAAGAAGCTATGAATTGAATAATTATATAAAAGTTAGTTGCAACAAGAATTTTTTCGTAAAGAGAAATTATTTAAATAATAAAGTAGTCAAAGTGGTTAAGTGGACAAAGTGGCTGAGTGGGCAAAGTGGCTAAGTGGAAAAAATGGTTAAGTGGACAAAGTGGCTAAGTGGCTAAGTGGAAAAATTTGGTTAAGTGGACAAAGTGGCTAAGTGGGAAAAATGTTTAAGTGGACAAAGTGGCTAAGTAGACAAAGTTGGTTAAGTGGACAAAGTGGCTAAGTGGACAAAGTGGTTAAGTGGATACTTCTAGAGGAAGCTACTTGGAGAGTATAAATAAGAGATAAAGGGTCTCCCATTTATATCCATCGAACATATTGCATGTCTACAAGTGACTGAGGTAACCAAAGGATATCTAAGGTGAATTTCAGAGGGGAGGTGAAGTAAAGAAGGCCGGAATTCAAGGGGGGGTAAATTCTTTTGATGAATCCTTCTAAGGTGTATTATTTATAGGTCATCTCACCATTTTCACAATAACTTTTTTTCTAGAATGATTCAGACTGTGAAATCTGGAGACTATTTAGAAAACGTATCCCAGTAAATGTCATACAAATTTCATCTTGTGGGTCATTGTATTTTGGGAGTTACACTCCATGGAATATAGGGTTTGTGTCTAGTCCTTAAACTAGTCTAAAACATGTTTTTCAGGTAAAAACGTCATAACTTCTTCATAACAGATACAAATTAAGTAATACCAAATGTATTGGTTAGAGTATAGTCTATAGTATTTTGTGTACCATTTTAATATATATAAAAAAAATTTACGTTCGGGGCATTCTCTACAAGTTCGATCTCTAGAATAATCCATAATTCAACAAGGTATGTCATTTTTGCTATAACCCCTTTTCTAGGAGGTTCCAAGTACTGAAATCTGGAGGAATTGCATAAAAGACATTGAAGAACATTGTGTACTATTTTCATATTTTTATTCATTACATGTACATAGTTATGATTATTTCAAGTTAGGGTTGTTAACTAATCCAAAATTAGTCATGTGAAACTAAAGTAAAGTTTGATGAAAATGCCAGTCTCTTGTTGTTAAAGTTAAGGAAGGTTTGCAGGTATGTTATCATATACACCAGGTCTATTACAGAGATACAAATCAAATTTGGATGATGAAATTGATGATGGATTTTGGTTGAGTTATGTTATAGATAGAGGTTGTGGTGCATGGTTTGATGTAATGGTTTATGGTATTGGGCTTATGCATAGAGTGATGAATTGTTAGATAAATTTTGATGGTTATATTGGTATATGTATTTGGTATATGGTTGAGGTACATGTTGGGTACATGGTTGATACAAGTAGTTGATGAGTTGTCACATACATGAGGTGTATAGTTGATGATGTTGGTACATCTTGATGAGTCATAGTTGATGTGTAGTTGATGCATGATTGGTGCATACTTGGTACATGGTTGGAGGCACTTGTTAGTAGTATTGTTGACACATGGTTTATGGATGATGTAGCATACATGTCTTGGTATATTATTAGAAGCACATATTGATCTTGGTGATGATTATGAGTTGTTGTGTTATACTTGGTTGATGCACATATTGGTGATATTGTGCATATGATTGAGAGTTGTGTTGGTGATTGATCTTGGTGAATAGACCTGATTTGGTTGATAATATTTATGAGACAGGTTGTTGTGATAGTTTGTTTGGACATGTTATTATGACATGTTATTTGTACAGGTTTGGTGCATGGTTGATGCACTTGTTTATGGTACAAGTTGAGGTACAGGTTGATGTATAGTACATGTTGGCACAAGTTATTGGTACAGGTTGTTATAGGTTGTTTGGTGCAGGTTGATTGGTACATGTTTACAACAATATATCTCACAGTGATAGTGTGGCAGTGGTTCCATCATTATACTTATATTTCAGGGTGATTGGACGGGGCAAGGGTAGGTGTTTGTAGCCACCTTTTGGTTGTAGCCAAAGAACATAGGGGGTTGTAGCCTCTTTCTAGTTGTATCCAGAGAATTGGGGATTTGGAGCTTCCCTTAGTTTGTAGCCTAAGAAACTAGGGGGTTGGAGCCTCCTTCCAGTTGTAGCTAGAGAATTGGAAGTTGGTGCTTCCTTGAATGTAATTCTTGACATATAAGAAAATAATTATGTGATTTTCTCCCGCATTGGGTTTCCACATCAATATTGTTGTATCGTGCATTGTGTGGAAGTGTTTTTTATTGTTTATTATGCACTGATGAATGTTAATGCTTATGATACAGTAATATATTGATGATGAAAAGATGAACATGGTTGAATAAGTAAAAGAATATACTTTTTGGTTTAAAGGATTAATAATTGGTATATTTTCTCATTATTGATTCACCCCCCCCCCCCAAGTAATCCAATGGGATGGCCTAGAACTATTGAATGGTGACCAAGGCCCTCACCGAATCAAAATACATGACTCATTTTTGGATAATTAAAGATGAGGGATCCCATTTCCACTCTTTTCCCATAATATTTTCATAGTCTTCCGATGAAGAAAATATAATTAATATATAGTCTCGAACCATAACATGAAAAATAGGAAAATACCCTATAGATTGTATCCAAGTAAGATCCATCCACTACTTTAGATACCCCTATGGAATATATTTCCCGAAAAATCAACCCCCCAGTGCTTTACCCATGTACCTTGGGATTTATTCAAAATTGACTTCAGGTCCAACCACCATGAACATGTTCTCTTCTTTTTCCCTAACGCAATTCTTATTTTTTGTAGATCCAAACCTAGACTTGATTTCCTCACTATGAATTTACACTTCCTTTTTCTCCTTCTCACTATCACTTGGAAAGGGAACTTAAGGTTTAGGTGCATAGAAATAGGAGTATTTATCTTAGTGAATTTCATTAAAGGAAATAAATTTCTCGAGATTATGGAGATATGATCCCTCCTCCACCTATGCATCCTCTCATATAAGAGGGATTTAGTTAGTATGGTAGAATCGTAGGGATCCCAGGTGTCTCATATATGATGTTTTTCCAATATTCTGCATGAGGGGGGGAGGTATGCAATGCAATTCATACTACAATCTAAATTCCCTAACTTTATGTAAACTATCCCCATAGCCTAATAGTTCATCCTCCATGCTAGCAAAAATATCTTGGGTGACCCCTAGAAACCATTGTCTGACAGAAAGGACACATAAAAGAAATCCTCCATCTTTTTCATCCATTGAAGAAAATCCATGGATTTGACAAGGCATTTATATCATGATATCCTTAGAAGCTCAAATTTATGCAAAAATTCACACCACAGGGATTAGTTCCCTTCACTTAATACCAAAGAGCCATTCCCAAATATATTAATTAATGATACATTAATTATGCATTTGTGAAATCAACAACTAGTCAAGCATGTACTCCCATGACATAGGTAACCTACTACCACTATAATCTCCAGGTGTACCCAAGATGTTCCATATGTGAACACAAGGTAATACATGGTTTTGAACTAGTGACTTCAGATAACGGAGTTCCTGAACAACACAGTCCATCATTGACTTCCCTATACCTCGGGGGCGCACTAATCACTATATTAATACATTACATAATTATACATTAATACTTAAGTATTGTATTAAATGCTTAATGCATTAATGTATACTATATGTATGTATTTATAGAGGAGGTCACATGTTTAAATCCAAAAGAGGGTAGGGTATGTACACCTTCCTAGACTTTAGCAATCAAATAGCTACACAAAGGGGGTCCCTTCTCCCAAAAACAAAGGGGTCCCATACACCAATTTGGTTTGTGACTTGGCCATGACCTTAAAATTAGATTATTATTATTATTATTGTGTGTGTGTGTGTGTGTGTAACATTAAAATGTGTGTTATTAATCATGTGTGTGTGTGTGTGTGTGTGTGTGTGTGTAACATTAATATGTGTGTTATTAATCATGTGTGTGTGTGTGTAACATTAATATGTGTGTTATTAATCATGTGTGTGTGTGTGTGTGTGTGTGTGTGTTTGTGTGTGTGTGTGTGTGTGTGTGTGTGTGTGTGTGAGAGAGAGAGAGAGAGAGAGAATGATGGCGATTAACATTCAATGATACCAATTGGTATGTTGGACCTTAAGAAGGTAAGTTATTACTTTGATTTCTTTAAAATTTCATTTCAATGCTAAAAAAACATTGAGAGAAGTGTTCCAATATCATCATAGTTTTTATGACTTAAGAGGTTAGGAAGGTCTCTATTATGGGAAATATTTTTAAAATGGGATCTAATTTGGTTATAGGTAGGGCATTCTAATAGGAATTATTTTTTATATTCAACCCTCTTAGTGTCACAAAGATGGAAGATTATTTCATCCCACAGTGTTTTATGAATTGTCCAATGCTCACGTTCACTATGTAGCTCATGAGAGTTTGTTCTTATTTTAGCAATGTTAATTTTCTTCTTTGCAATTGTCAAAACTGAGATGTACTTTTGATATTATAAATTAGGGTTGACCACCTCCTTGTAGTATCATGATTTCCTTTTATGCTCTAATTCTTTATCACACCACATATTCTTGTTCTTATATTCCCTAATGATTTAGCTAAGATTTTCTATCTTTATGCCATCCCTTCTTGATTCTCTAATGGTTTTGTCTAGAGATTGAAACAATTTATGGGAGCCTATTTTCATCCATGTTGTTCACCTTGTTATTGTACATTCAAAGAGGTTGTAACAAGAGAAAATGATTCATGAGAAGATGATATGGAAATCATGGGTGGGGTAGGAAACTAACAAATGAAGCCATCCAAGCAGAAGGAGTGGGAATGGGGTAAGGATTTGGAACCCAACAAAGAATGGGAAGAGAAGCAGATGAGGAACAATTTTTTGGCAAAATAAAGGGAGAAACCAAGATCAGAGGTGACATCGGAATGCATTGGATATTACATCCAATGGATGAAAGAACACACTCTAATCAGGAAATTTATGAGTATTTATCCTTGAGAAAGAGTTATTTTGGTGTGGATGAAGTCTCGTTGGAAGGTGAAAGGGAAACTAGATCTACATCTTGGTTAAAATGGTTTTTTCATTTTCATATTCTCGAGAACAAAGGATAGAGAGAAGGTCTTTGAAGTGGGTACATATTTCTTTAACTCGACATGCCTTCACATTCAATAATGGAAATAAATATTTTCTCTATAAAAGGATGATTTTATAATATCTCTAGTATGGATCTGACTGTACTTGCTTTTGAGGGAGTTTTGGGATCAAGAAAACCTTGAGGGAATTGGAAACACTATGGGATCGTTCATCAAAATATCGAAGGTAACTAAATCATCCATGTACATATCATATGAAATAATCTATGTATGTATGGGTGTTGCTAGGGCTCTTCCAGAATCAATTATAGTCTCGTATCAATATAATGATTGGAAAGATACCCTAGATTATGAACATATACCCTTAAGATGCAGAAAATGTCTTGTTCATGGACATCTATTCAGGGATTTTCTCCTAAATGAGATGAAATCATCTAGTAAATCGAAGGAAGACATATATGAGGAAGGATTCTATGAAATACATAATAAAATGAAGATAAGATGAAGGATAATTAAAAAATTTGGAGGAGTGCAAAAAGAAAAAAAATTGAGTAGATTCAATGCACTCGAAGGAGAGACCAATGAATAGATGATCAAAGGGTAATCAACGCAAAAATCACCCACTGCACAAAACACAAGAATGAAAGGAATGAAGAGACCAAAGAACAAGAAAATTGTACCAGAGACAGAGAAGGAACAAAAAGATGAAGGAGAGGTGGAAATGAAAGAAACAAGGGACCAAATGATGGAATATGAGGAGGACCCAGGAGTAGAGACAACCCAGGATATGGATATAGAAGTAGTGGTGGATATGCAGGTTCTGAAAGAAAAACACATCGAGCAAGTAATCATCAATATGTAGATAGACCAACTATGAAAATTGCAATAGGAGATGCTTAAAGAAAAGGGAAAAGGGGAATATTAAGTTTCACCAGACATCAATTTTGTTAACCTGGGTATTAAATCCAATCCTCTCAAACCCCTAAAGCAAACCCTAGGATATGAGAAGAAATCGAGAGGAAAGCCACAAAAGTAGAAGATTGAGGAAACATGATCTCTTCTAGTTGATTCAGGAAAAATGGTGGGACTCCCAGAGAAGTAATTTCCCATCCAACCCAAGTGTTGATATAAATATTATGTTATAGAATTTAACAGTCATTAATGCCCCATCCAAACAAAGGATAATTTGGAAGAAGATCAGTCAAGAGAGGGTTGAGATAATTATTCTTCAGGAAACAAAGTGTGATAAAGAATCAATAAAACAAATAGCCTAGAATGTTTGGAAACAGTGCATAGTAGAATACATAGAATTGAAAGGTGCATCAGGGTGGGGGAGGGGGAATTGATATCCTATGATATATAGGGATCCTTTCAGTATAAGTTCATCTCAAACTTCCATGAATTATTACTATAGAGTTCATAATCTTAGGCACTTAGGAGAAGGGGGTTGTATCAAATGCTTATGTTCCTTTAGCACCTAGGAAAAAGAGATAATTCATTGATTCTTTCAATTTCCTAGGCTCCACTATGCATCAACAATAATGTATCATAGGTGGATACTTCAATATGATCACTTCCATGGAGGAAACGAAGGGGGGGCTTTGAAGGCTAGATATATAAAACCACGCATTTAAGGCCTTAATGATAATATAAGACTAATGGACATCCCTTCTAGTAATGGCCGCTTCACGTGGAACAACATAAGAGGGAAGGATAAAATGATTGTTGTTAGATTATATAGATTGTTGGTTACCAAAAGCTTCTTCCAATCCACATAGGAAGTCTTGGTGGTAATTCTACCTTATTATGGTTCATGTTGCTAGCCCACTTCCCTAGAATGGGATAGTATAATTGTTCCTAGAATCAATCCTTTCATATTCAAAAATTTATATCTCTATCATCCTGACTTCCAGCACAGCTTGGAAGTTTGTTGGGAAGAACAAGAAAATTTGTATCCTACAAATATTTTTAAGTTCCAACAAAGAATAAAGCATGTTTGTTCGTTGCTGAGGACCTGTAATAAGAAATTATTCAACAACATCTTTGACAAAAAAGGATATTAGAGGAAGAATTGGATAACATCCACGTAGCAGCCATCAAGGGGGAGTGCTCAAAGGTGACAAACAATAGAGAGGAGAAGATGAAACTTAGATTAAATAAAAGAGATGAACAAGAAGAGACATTGTGGAACAAAAAATCTAGGATAATGTGGCTAAAAGAAGAAGAAAAAATACAAGGTTCTTCCACAATGCTCTTCTCTAAAGGAGAAACCAGAACCAAATCTTGTACTTGANTTAGTCTTCTTTTGAAAGAACCATATGATCATAAGGAAGAGGCTATTCAAAATATTACATAGTCAATTCCCTATTTGATATCCCCAGAGAAAAACCTCAGTCTCAAGCGATTAGCAGTGATAGAAGAGGTGAAATCAACGGTTAAAGGGATGGTGGAAGGGAGCGATCTGGGGTTAGATGGATTCACTGTGTACTTCCTCTAGGCCTGTTGGAATATGATTGGAAGAGACATTTGGGAAGTGATCAAAGATTCATGCTACTTAAGATCAATTATTTACGATTTAAATGCCACTTTCATTGCCCCAATCATGAAGGCTCGAGAGACCAATTCTACATATAAGTTTACACCTATTTTTCTCTGCAATGTTATTTATAAAACCATAACAAAATTGATAGCTAATATATTAAAGACAATATTTCACAACATAATCTCCCAACAACAGGTGGGTTTCATTAAAGGATGGAAAATCCTATATGGAATCATAGTGGCCCATGCGATCATACATTCTCTCAAATCCACCAAGAAACCTCAGGTGATGATGAAGCTCGATATGTTTAAATATTACGATCACATTAATTCATTTTTTCTTCAGAAGATGTTGGATACTTTTTTCTTTGGGGAGGAATAGGTGTTTTGGATCCTTAACCTGCTCTCACCATCCTTCTTCTCCATGTTGATCAGTAGCTCTCCCTCCCACATCTTCAACCCCTTCATATTTCTAAGGAAAAGAGACCCCCTTCTTCCTTTTATATACATCATCCTAGACAAGGGATTGGGGAGAAGTTTGAAGGGAGCTCTAGCAAAGGGGTCCACCCATGGGATCTCCCTTCACCCACTCCAAGACCCCCTTTCGCATCTCCAATTTTGGGATGATATGTTTCTTCTAGGACAACCTACCCTCAAATAATCCCTATCTTTCAAAAATGTCTCAGTGGAGTTCAAAAAAACATCACGATCCCTTGTTAACCTCGAAAAATCCCATATTTTTTTCTTTAATACCCATGTGATGATACAAAGAAACATAGCCCACCTTATAGGTTTCAAGCATGCCTCTCTACATTCCAAGTATCCCCCCCCCCCNTCATTGAAAATTCCATACAAAATGCTTCATGGAAAGACCTTCTGGTTAGATTGGAATCCATTTTTTCATCGAAACATCACTTCCTTTCTCTTCCTAGTGGAATTATCTTGATCAAATCATTCCTCATTTATATGCATATGTATCTCTTCCTAGTCCTGGAAGCACCAAACATCATCATAAATAAAATCATGAATATGAAATGCTCCTTTCCATGGGGAGGGGAAGTCAAAGAAAATAAATGAGATCTTGTGGCATGGGACACACTTTTCCTATGTAAATTCTATGATGGGTTGCGTCTCAGAGACCCTCAGTGAGTGGGATAAGAACTAGCAGTCAGGATATGGTGGAGATGGTTAAAGAACCTGAGTGCTCCGTGGGAAAATATATGGAAGAGTAAATATTCTCTAGATACACCACGAGAAGAGATGATCATATTAGAGGGGGGAAACCATGGTTGATTTAATTGGAGTAATGCATGGAAGAATAAAGGACTAGTCCAACAATAAATCTTCTGAGAAATGCAAAATGTCATCTCGACCCTATTATGGTATGATGCATGGGAACAAAAAGAATTAAATGATGCAGCAAGGTTGGAATAAGGTTAGCCACTATTAGGAAATTCAGGAAGACAAAAGAAACCCTAAGTCTAAGATGTGGAATAAACTAGAAGGTTGGCCAATAGTATGGGAAGGGACTCGAAGAAGACAATGGATGATATTTTGTAGGAGAAAAAAATACAAGTAATATGGGGACTAGACATTGCGATATGGGGGTTAGATGGGGATGGAAACTCAAAACTAAAGGAATCATACTTGGTTTTTGTTGGGGGGGGTGAGCAGCGCAAGGCCCTTTGCAACAAGATATGCTAATCAAAATTGTGGCTAAATATCTCTACTTTCTTGTGGATTATGACAAGGTGAAAGTTGTTACCTAGGATTGCCTCATCAGACGTAGCTTTGGAGGTCCCTCAATATACATGATTTGTGGGTAATCCAAAGAGACTTTGTGCTATCAATTCATCTCTTTCAAAGAGGCTTCATTCCTTTGTGACAAGGGAGAAAAGATGTTCAAACAATGGGACAAGACTCAGCATAATAGTCCACAAACCACTGAGGAATGGGAAATGGATATCTTCATGAATATAATTCTCTCAACATAGCTTGGAACACTTTCCCAGGATTCCTTTTATGCAATATTTGGAAGGAAAGAAATAGAAATATATTGAAAATAAAACAATTGTCAATGGATCAGGTCTAGCACATTATGGAGTCTAACATGAATTAATTCATCACCATCGTGGCATGGATAAATAAATAAGTAGAATTATAAAAGGAAGAGGGAATTATATTCAACAATTGGAAGCTTCATCCCTAATATCACCAAATAGATCTAGCTAGAAAATACTACACACATTTGCAGAGAGAAATTGAGAAAGAAGAAGCAAGATAGAAAGAATGGAAGAATTCTCATTAACCGTATTCCACAATCAAAGAGTGAATAATTTACAATATATATAGAATAAATGAGTAACTAATGAGCCATAGTGGTGGTCTAGATTGATCTGGACACACACCAACAGTTACAGGAGTGAACTGTCACCTAGTCTAGTGTCTCAGGCAATTATGGGAGTGAACTGCCACCTAGCTGAGTTAACTAGTTAACTAGTCTTCAGTTAACTGACTGAACAAAGAGTAGTGAGTTGGTGATGATCCCAATGTTTCATGGTGACAAAACCAATGCAACATCTAAACTCAACTCAACTAGTAAAACTGAAGTGTCAACTGAAAGAGAATATTCTCCAGGTGGAATATTCTCTCCTAAAATATAGGAGACTAGATAATGACTAATTATGACTAATAAACAAAGAATAAACTTAGGAAAAATAAACCCTAGGTGTGTGTGAAGTAACTCTAACAATGGGAAATAGATATCTTCATGAATCCAATTATATCAACATAGCTTGGAACACCTTCCCAGGATTCCTTTTATGCAATATTTGGAAGGAAAGAAATAGAAAGATATTGAAAATAAAACAATTGTCAATGGATCAGGTCTAGCACATTATGGAATCTAACATGAATGAATTCATCGCCATCATGGAATGGACAAATAAAGAAGTAGAATTATAAAAGGAAGAGGCAATAATATTCAAAAATTGGAAGCTTCATCCCTAATATCACCAAACATGAAAGGTATAGAAACCATCGCGTCCTTAATCAAGCAATAAATGGAAACCACCATTGACGGGATTCTTGAATTTAAATTTCGATGGTGCTTCAAAAGGAAACCCAAGACGAGAAGAGGAAGGGGGAGTCTATAGAGGCCCAGAGGGTAGGATTCATGCGCTCTATGCGACCAATTTGTGGCACAATATGAATAATGATGCAGAATTGGCAGGTCTCATAAGGGGTTTAAGGATAACTAAAGAAAAAGGGTATAAAATTGTCATGGTGGAAGGTGATTCTTAGTTGACAATCACGACATTAATATGGATTATGAATGGTACTCACCATGAAACAATATCCACTCATTGGTGGCTATCATATGGCTTGTCAACAATGGAAAGGGTAGCCAATCTTATCCCTATAATCATCCCTAATCATGTTAGGTGAAAAGAAAATTCTCTGTCGGATTATATGGGCAATGTTGGCATCTCTCATCCCTATTAGCATAACCTATGGATGAAGTGATGCAGACCCTTACCTTAGAAGGGTCCACTAACCTCCTGGCCTATGGATCTACAACACCCTTAAGCCAAAATAGCTCTCTGATCCCCACTAGAATCTCCAAAAGAATATAACCACAGGTCCTTCTTACGAGTTACACCCACGCAAACAAGCATTGGGCATGAACCTCCACCCCACATGACCACCATTGTGACCATGACCTCAGCCCCAAAGGGTGCATCGCTATTTCACGTATCAGGGATTTGAGTTAAAAGACACCCCGACTCCTCCGAGTCCCGAAGTCTCGAAATGGGATAACGGTCCTTAGCTCCTCCCTTATGCATCTGTCATATGACCCTCAACTGCGACCTAGGTCCTACCTCTGAGTGCATCAGTATTTTGCGTATTAAGGAATTGCGATGTGACTTATCTCCTTTTTCCCGATAGACAAAATCACAATATCCCTTTATCATAGATCGACGATCCAAATCCTTCTAGCGATCAACAATCCATATCGTTTCATTATTTTGCATATCATGACTCCCGGGTGGTTGTTTCTTCCACACTCCTAGTTCCTGAAATGCCGAAACTTCAAAGATCTAAATCAACGACTCTCATTGATCCCAATGTTATGGTTTCTATCCCTCCTAAGCTTGTGAGTGTTGAAAGACTATCAACCTTATCCTCTTCATTGATCTACTAGATCCAACGGTTCACAAAATTTTGGTATTTCTTCCTCCGATAAATTCCACCATCCATTTAGGTTTTCAATGACTCGCAGTCAAAGAACTTGACATCAAATCTTTTGAGTTTAACTTCTGTGAGGTGACTTCAACCCTCATCCTTCCTTCGAAGTATCTATCCTTCTTAAGCTTGGCTTTTGCTACAAACCAACAAAATTCTAAGGGATTTGTGCACGCTTTCCTTGCGGAATTCACAATAACCTCTTATTATCTGACATATCCCAAGTCTACGGACACCTTGCAACAGCTTTGTGCTACACTTCAAATCTATGGGTATAATAACAACTCTATCTCTCCTGATCTTTTTTAAGGTAAGACCCAGAATATCGTCATGTACTCCTTGCGGACCTTAACTGCACTCCTTATAGAAATTATTAGGATGAGAATAAATTGAAACTTATACTCTCACCCTCACAGACTTCATACATTCAACATGAAATCATACATAAAGCATTGAAACAAATGCATAACAGAGAATATAAACAAATTATAGGCATACCATTCAATAGATACAAACAGTAACCATGACAACACCATGAAATTGAGTCAAAGAATTCTTATATTAACTCAAGTGCTTATGTACATGGATTCAATAGAAATATCTATCTGCTTATACAACCTCTACAACTTTGTTCTTCTCTATTCTCCTATGCTCTCTTACGCTACAGATTACAGAGAGAATAATGATACAATATAAACATGCAAGGGAGATTTCTATAGTTTTCCCTCCTACAAATATAATCTATATTATCGAATTAAAAGTTCTACAACTACTTTACATTTATTACAATAAATGCCTCCAACCAACAGATGACAGAAAACGCTCAATATCTATGTTACAATCTCCAAACAATTAAGAACAATCACTTCCTCCAACTATTACATTAATGTTCCATCTTTTGAAATTCAAAATGTCTTCAAAATGTGCACTGGCGCATATCCAGTTTTCTTTCTCTTGCACTTGCCTTGCTGGCGATGCTCCTGCATCATACTTGTCTAGTTGAAAAATTCATGGACTCCTGTCCATGAGCTCCTACATCATTTTTCCATTTTTCTGGATATTTGATTCACTTTCCCAACTGGCGTCTTCAATCGGGTGTCCTTTCCATTTCTCCAAATATTCAAAATATGTCTTCCTTCGGGTCTTCTTGCCAATACTTTGATCCATGATCTTTTCCATCTGCGGTTTTTTAGCTACATGCATCTGTTTAACCCACTAAATTTCCTTCTGATCTCCTTCTCTTCTCGCCTCATCTACTCTGTAAGGATGTAGATCTGCTATGTTGAATATGGGTGATATTCCCACACCATCTGGCAATTCTATCTCATAAGAATTTGCCTCAAATTTACTTACGATTTTACACAGCCCTATATTTTTCATCTTTAGTTTATTACACGTTCCCCTTGGGAATATTTCTTTTCTTAGGTGCGCTAAGACTAAATATCCCACTTCAAAATGAAGTTCTATTTTGTGTTGATCTTCTCTACGCTTGTATTCCTAGTTAGAATACTGCAACTGCTCTTTAATCTTATTGTGGAGCTCTTGCATTTATGCTACAAAATCTTCCACTCCAACACTTCTAAACTCATTCTCCTCTAAGTTTCTCAACTCATATACTCCCCTTGGCTACATTCCATACATTATCTAGAATGGGCTCTATTCAATGCTCCTATTAGGTGAGTCATTATAGGAAAATTCCACTTATGGCAGAATCTGATCCCACTGACTGTGATGTTCAATGACCAAGCTTCTCAATAAGTCTACTAAACTTTGATTTACTACCTCAGTCTGTCCATCCATCTGAGGGTGATATGTTTATTTAAAATATAGATTCATTCCCATCTTCTTCCATAGTGTCCTCCAGAAATGACCAACAAATTTGGTATCCCTGTCTGAAACAATACTCTTGGGTAAACCATGAAGTCGAACAATTTCCTTGAAAAAAAGATTTGCAATGTGCGTTGCATCACTAGTTTTCTGACATGGAATAAAATGTGTCATTTTTGAAAATATGTTGCCTACCATGAATATGGAATCACAACCTCTTTGTGTCCTTGGCAGTCCTAACACAAAATCCATGCTTACTGCGTCCCACGGCCTCTCTAGTATTGGAAATGGTCGATACAACCCTGTATTTTGTCTTTTCACTTTTGCATGCTGGCAAATTCTACATTTGTTGACAAATTTATGCACATTTGTCCTCATCCCTGGCTAATAATATAAATTGTTCAGTTGCGCAAATGTTTTGTCATGGCTGAAATGTCCATCCAATCCCCCACTATGTTTTTCCTTCAAAAGGTTTTCTCTCATAGAAATCTTCGGGATACACAATTGATTTCCTTTGAATAATAATCCATTCTAAA
The DNA here is from genome assembly GCA_032191745.1 of Picea mariana. Classification (NCBI taxonomy): domain Eukaryota; kingdom Viridiplantae; phylum Streptophyta; class Pinopsida; order Pinales; family Pinaceae; genus Picea; species Picea mariana. The sequence continues at coordinate 74,625 of JASDQU010014933.1, forward strand.
TCAAGTATTCGATCCATTGGCTCCTACCTCTTAGAACAATATTTTTACATGCTTCATAAGCGTCCCTAAAATCTGAATCATCTCTGTACATTTCCTTAAGTCTATCAAAACCTACGGTCTTCACACAAAACTCCTGCAGAATCAAACATTTCCTACTCAATGCATCAACAACCTTGTTAGAAGTTCCATAAATGTGATTTATAACAAAAGTAAATTTCTGCATAAATTCAACCCATTTTGCATGTTTCTGGTTCAATTTCTCTTTTCTGGTTATGAATTGTAAAGCATGATTGTCGTTATACAAAGCAAACTCTTTCATAACCAAGTAGTGCCTCCATTTCTTCATTGCTTGTATGACTACATAAAACTCTTTATCATAAGTGGAGTAACTCCTTTTAGCATCATTCAACTTCTCACTGAAGTATTCAACTGGCCTATTGTCTTCACTTAAGACTGCTCCGATCACAAATCCACTTGCATAACATATCACTTGAAATGTTTTACTGAAATATGGCAGAACTAGAACTGGTTGTTCAGTTATCTTTTCCTTTAACAACTTGAAACTCTTCTTTTCTTCCTCTGTCCAATGAAAATATTTATGTCTTTTCTTGACTATATCCATCATTGGTGCAAAAATTCCACTAAAGTTTTTGATGAACTTCATGTAAAAACTGGATAGTCCATGGAAGCTTATGAGTTCAAAGATATTCCTTGGTGATGGTCATTCTTTGATTTCTTTTATCTTTTCAGGATCCATCTTCAATTCATTCGAAGAGATCACAAAACCCAAATAAATGAGTTCTTTCTTCATGAAATATGACTTCTTCAGATTTATCAACAACTTCTCTTGCTACAACCTCCTCATCACTAGATTTAAATGTTTCAAATTTTCTTCCTCAGTCTTACTGAAGATCAGTTTATCATCAATATACACAATTACAAACTTTCCAATGAAATATTTCAAGACTTCATTCATCAATCTCATGAAAGTACTTGGTGCATTCATCAAACCAAATGGCATGAAAATCCATTCATATAATCCTTCATTCATCTTGAATGATGTCTTCCACTCATCACCTTCCCTCATTCTAATCTGATGATATCCTCTTTTCAAATTAAGTTTTGAAAAAAAAATTCTTCACTCACGCAATCCATCAAGTCATCCATCCTAGGTAAAAGAAATCTATACCTGATGGTGATTTTGTTTATAGCCCTTGAGCATATACACATCCTCCATCCACCATCCTTATTTGGACTTAACATTGTTGGTACAGCGCATGGACTCAAGATTTCTCTGATTAATCCTTTGTCCATCAAATCCTAGACTTGATTCTTGACCTCTTGATTCTCCTATGGCATCAATCAATATGCTACTTTGTTTGGTAAACGCACTCCTGGTATAAGGTCAATGTGATGGCTTATACTTCTGATGGGTGGCAACGAACAAGGTAAATCGTCCACCACTATATCAACGAAATTCTCCAGCATTTCCTAAATTGTATCAGGTAGATCATCTATTGAGGTACTGGTCAAGATGACTCTAGGTTTTCTTACTACATCAAACTGGATGTATTGTTCCTTCTTAACTTCATCTAGAAGTTCCTTCCCACTCATGAGAAGTATAATATTTCTTGTTTCTTCTTTCACCTTATTCTCTTCAATTGGTAGAAACATATGTGTCCTACCATTCTTTTCCAAGGTGTATGTGTTCTTTCTCCCATCATGAACAAAATTTATGTCATATTTCCACAGTCTCCCCAACAAAACATGACAGACATCCATGGGAATAACATCACATAAGATATTATCTCTATATCCCCCTATCTTAAATTCAACTAAAATTTGTTTAGTGACTGTTACCTGAGGTCCCTTTTGCAACCACGAAACTTTATATGGGCTTGGATGTGCAACTGTCTCCAATTCCAACTTCTCCACCATCTCTATGGATACTATATTATCTTTGCTTCCACTGTCAACTATTACCTTGCATACCCTATCCTTGGTCTTGCAAAAAGTTCTAAACAAATTGTTTATCTGGACTAGATTCTCCATGTTTTTCTCTGGCTTCAAGAGAATTTCCCTCATCATTAAGGATCTTCCTCCTTCTGCATCTTCTGCCTCAACATTTCACCTTTGCACTTATGAAATGTGAGCTTCGCCTCCTCCATCTCTTTTTCTATCAGGACATTCAAAAGATTTGTTTATGATCTTTCCATAGACAAAACATTTTATCTCACCTCTTCTGCCTCTTCCTTTTCTTCTAGCTTGAGGAAAAGTATTCATGTCGGCATACTATCTTCCGTTTGAACTTCCTCCCCTTTCTAGGTAGTTATAAGGCTTTTTCTCTTCATCCTTGGGCTTCTATACTCTATCCTGAGCAACTGCTTTGCCTCTTCTCTAACTTCTACCACTGCCCCTTTGACCTTGTTTTTGGGCCAATTTTTCTTCTGATTTTAGAGAAACCTAATAAGCATCTTCCACATTTATGATTTTCACCATGCTCATTTCATCCTAAATTTCATATCTCAGGCCATTCATATATCTGGAAACTTTCTCATCATCACTCTCGTGATGACCAGCTCTAATATTGATCCTATAAAATTCCTCAGTGTATTCCTTCACATTCATCCCTTTCTGTCTGAAATTCTTCATTCTTCAGAATATATTAATTTGGTAATCTCTGGGTATGAATTTGGCTTTCATCTTGGCTACCATCCTATCCCAGCTTTTGAATTTTTTTTTGCCTTTGCAACACCTATCAGCCTGCATTTCATCCCACCATAGTGTTGCATGTCCTTTCAGTCTAGTGACAACCTGTTTAACCTTCTTATCGTCCTCGATATATTCATAATCGAAGTATTTATCTAGAGCTCTAAACTAATTTAGCATCTCCTCGATGTCTAAGTTTCCTTCATACATCGAGATATCCATATTTGCTCTGGCACCTATTCTTGCAACAACTTTGAATATACATTCTTCTATAGAATCTTTGGCTACAACTTCTTCTTCTGCTCCAACCTCATTTTCTCTTTCGGCTTCACTGACATCTCTAGTATTCGAAGCTCATTTCTGTGTTGTCTCCATAGCATCTAATCGAGCATGAATTTCTCGCATTTCCCTTTCCACAGCTGGATCGGGTAAAATTCTTTCTTGACGCCTTCTCGGCAGCATTGTTTCAATCTGTCCACGCAGAATTCAATTCACAATTGTCCTATGTCTTCCCTCTATATAAAACAAAAGTTGTTAGCTAAGCTTTGATACCACATGATGCAGACCCCTACCTCAGCAGGGTCCACTGACCTCTCGGCTTATGGATCTTCAACACCATTGAGACGAAATAGCTCTATGATCCCCACTGAAATATCCAAAATCATATAACCACAAGATCTTCTTAGGATTTACACCCACGCAATACCGCAATGGGTGTGAACCTCCACCCCACGTGACCACTAGCATGACCATGACCTTATCCCCAAAGGGCGCGTCTTTATTTTGCATATCAGGGATTTGAGTTACAAGACACCCCGACTCCTCCGAGTCCCAAAGTCCTGAAATGGGCTAACGGTCCTTATCTCCTCCCTTATGCATCTGTCATATGAACCTCAGCTGCAACCTGGGGCCTACCTCTAAGCGCGTCGAGATTTCGCGTATCGGGGAATTGCGGTGTGACTTATATCCTTTCGCTCGATATCTGAAATCACTATATTCCTTTTCCACATATCGAGGGTCCAGATCCTTCTAGAGATCAACAATCCAGATCATTTTAGGATTTCGCGTATCGCGACTCCAGGTTGGTTGTTTCTTCCACACTCTTGGTTCCCGAAATGCCGAAACTTCAAAGCTCTAAATCAACGACTCTCATTGATCCCAATATGAAGGCTACTATCCCTCCTGAGCTTGTGAGTGTTGAAAGACTATCAGCCTTATCCTCTCCGTTGATCTACTAGATCCAACGATTCACGAAATTTTGGTATTTATTCCTCTGAGAAATTCCACCTTCCATTCAGGTTTTCAATGACTCTGAGTCCAAGAACTTGACGTTAACTCTTCTGAGTTTAACTTCTGCGAGGTGACTTCGACCCTCATCTTTCCTTTGAATTCTTTGAAGTCTCTATCCTTCCTGAGCTTGGCTTCTACTACAAAGCAACAAAAATCTAAGGGATTATTGCATGCACTCCTTGCAACATTCACAATAACCTTTGATTATCTGATATCTCCCAATTCTGTGCACACCTTGCAACATAATTCTTCAACCACTCACTTGGGTTGGTAAATTCAAAGAATTCTCCTCATCATGCGCACACCTTGCAACAACTCTGTGCTACACTTGAACTCTGTGGGTATAAGAAGAACTCTATCTCTCCTGAGCGTTTCTAAGGTAAAACCCTGAATATCATCACACACTCCTTGCAGACCTTAACTTCACTCCTTATAGGAATTCTCAGGAGGCGAAGAAATTGAAACTTATACTCTCCCCCTCACAGACTTCATACATTCAACATGAAATCATACATAAATCATTGAAACAAATGCATAATAGAGAATATAAACAAACTGTAAGCATACCATTCAATAGATACAAACAGTAACCATGAAAACACCATGAAATTGAGTCAAAGCATTCTTATATTAACTCAAGTGCTTCTATACATGGATTCAATAGCAAAAAATATCTTCTTATACAACTTCTACAACTATGTTCTTCTCTATTCTCCTATGCTCTGTTGCGCTACATCTTACAAAGAGAATAATGATACAATACAATAGATGTAAGGAAGCTTTCTAGAGTTTTACCTCCTACAATTCTAAGCTATCTTATCGAATTAAAAGCTCTACAACCACTTTACATTTATTACAATAAATGCCTCCAACTGACAGATGAGAGAAAACGCTCAAGATCTGCATTACAATCTCCAAACATTTAAGAACAATCACTTCCTCTGGCTATTACATCAATGTTCCGTCTTTTGAAATTCAAAATGTCTTCAAAATGGGCAATGGTGCATATCCAATTATCTTCCTCTTGCACTTACCTTGCTGGCAATGCTCCTTCATCATGACGAGGGACCCAATTCAAAATGATATTAAAGAGCTGGTGTTCATCCTAAGAAATATAGACTCACCTTTCCTGAATGGGGTGGACGTTAGTGGGATATATTGAGCCTATGTGGAGCATCTTTGTCCCAACATGACGAGCACCATGAGCACACCATGTGATGGGGATTGGGTGCAGATGGAATGTGATCGAGCATAAGGTTAAAATGACGGAGAGGAAAACTAAAGGTGAGGATATTCCAAGTGGTATGTGTATTCAAAATGATAATATGGTGGAGGGAAAAGGAATTGGTACATATCTCTCATGCCCAATCATGTCAAAGAATATGGAAGGAGATAGGAGCCATCTAGGTTTCATTACTGTGAGAGGGAATAAGGTACACACGGTTTTATCATTATTGAATTTGGCAATAAGAGATATTACATGATGATGAATATTAAGATCACACCAATAATTGAAGATCAATCTTGCAAGACCCAACGGGCGATGAGAAAGTTTATTGGTTCAAACATGGGGTCTCCCGGTGTGGTGATAGTGACAGTTCTGGTTGTTGGTAGTGGTGTGGGGAGCTTTGTCTTTTTTTGGTTCGATATTTTAATGGATCGACTGGGGAGAATAAAAGGAAAAAATTGACTGGGTGGGAAGCATGACAGGGAAGCCTCCACCTCAAAAGGGCCTACAACCAATACACGGGCAGCAAGAGACACCTAGGCTACCGAAAATGATTTTTTCAGATTGTTTTAAGAGGAAGTACCTTTTTTTTCATCTCCTTGTATAGTGACAGTCCCTCATCAGTGTTGGAATCATCAATTCCTCCCCTTAATATGTCCTCCTTCCTTTATTTACCCACTATTACTGGAGAATCCCCCTTTCTCCATCTTGGGGCCTCATGGACTATCAATTTTGATTTGGTTGGCACTTCTTGATTAGTGGCACGATCCACAATATACAGGTGTAGTATTGTGACCTTTAATGTGGCCACATGAATCCTACCCAAGTTTCTCCCATGGTCGACATAATGTGTTAGGTCTCAACTGACTGGCACTAACAATCCTGCCCACTATAATGCACTGGTTTTGTGGTGATAGATTCACTTCAACTACAAGTTGATGTAGTAGTAGATTGATGGAGGTCCATAATTATAATTTCATTTACATCTAGTGTCCCTTCTCTATACAAAGGGGTAACACTAAGACATGGCACTGGTCAGGACTGACCATCATATGATGTCACTAGTAGAATTAACTAACTTTGGACTTGAGATTCTCTCATAGCCTATTTGGTGGCACAAATGATCTATGTCAGGTATTTTCCTTGCCCACATCATGCGAACGTTTAATCTCACTTTGTTCATCCATTAATCCCTGTGTTTTCTAATATTTCATGTCTAGTCATGTTGAATTGACATCTCGAGAAAACATGTTACACCGCAGTGGGCATTATAATCCCCCGACGGGCATTTTTACCCCCATAAATAGAATAACGAAGCCCCAAGGTTCCAAATGCACCCATGAGATGAATAATTTCCTGACATGGAAGTGCCATGTGGATGTCAAAGTGGTAAGCCACAGGGCGGCGGTGGGGGCATGACGGTGATGTTAGTGTGGCAGAATCAACAGTCTTACCTGGATAGAGGTGATTTTAGCCATAGTTGAGTGGGTCGCAGATAATGTTGTCTTATTTCAAACCATCTAATATGCATCATAACTTGTAATGTCCCCACTTTGGGACATCAGGGTATTACACAGTGTTATTATGACCAGGGTAGCCAGTTGGAGATTATAGTGAGTACATGAGCTATTGAGGGATATTTTGGGGTCTGTCTTGCATCGCTCATCTTATTTCTTCATTATGATCCATTCTGCACAAATCGTCTTTGGTTTTGTTGCATTCCGACGATTTCCATGATTTTGAGTATTTTGACCTATAAGTTAATTAAATTCACTAAAGAGGTCATTTTGGGCACAATACTTGGAGGAACCTCTCAATATAATAGATCATTGGAATAGGGAGGAACAAAACTACAGGATAGGGTGATGAGAAGTGACTTTCAGTGGCTAGGGAAGCCACAAGGATAGATAAGGTGTTTTCAGAGGTAAAAAGGTTAATTAATTAATTAAAGTGATTTAATTATTTAATTAATAATTAATAAAATGAAAGTCACTTTGGAGGGACACGGTGAGAAGAAAGTATAAAGGACAGGAAAGGGCCTCTATTCTCTCATTCATGTATGATTATATTTTTNTTATATCTGGCTTCTAGCTAGTGAGCCCATACCTTGGGGGTTTTGAGGGTTTTGACTTAACAAACCCTAGAGGATGATTCAATGGTGAAAGATTCCACCTAGATTGTCCTAAGATTGGTCTCGAGGATGAATACTCCCCCAAACCATTCTATTTCATATATACTCAGTTGCAGAGGAGTTCTACATCAATTACATTTGCAAGAAGAAAGAAGGTGCACTAGCAAAGGGTTTCCAGCAAGAGGGGCGCACTTGTGGAGCTAGGCTCTTTTGTTTTGGTTGAGGAGAAAAGATTTCGGGAATTTCAGGTATTGGGCTTCCTTTGTAGGTGCCATAGCACCATTCTTGGTTGCTTCCGAAGATATTTTGATGGAGGATTGATTTTCATTAAGAGTGGGACGATTTCCCCAAGAGGAGGGCGCATCATTCTTTGGAGGGTGGCTAGATCCAAGGATCTAGCAGGTCTTCTGACGATTTGAGAATTTGGGTTTTCCTTGCGGTGTCTTGATCTATAATTCCAGCGATTTTGTGGAGCATTGGAGGTCTCTAGGAGGGAGGACAAATTATCTAGGGTTTCAGTCATCCAGGGGGAGTGCATCACTCCTTGGAGGGAGGCTAGATCCATGAGTTTGAGAGGGATCTTGGAGATTTGAGCACATGGGTTTTCCTTGCATTTACCCGATCTACAGTTTATCATATTCATCAGAGGGTTTGGTGGTCTTTGGCAGCAGGGCTGAATTATTGAGGATCTTTAGTGTTCCAGCAGGGCGTAGCATTTTCCAGCTTTGGGTTTGGTTCTTCATACGACCCAGATCTCATCTTACATTCATCCTCATTCAATATTCATCCTTTGAAGGCCTTTAGTCTTCTATTGGAGCATTTTGTAGAAACTCTTATTATGTTTATTGGATCCATCTGTTGATCATTCCATATTGGCCTCCTCATTGTATTAGGTTCTTGCTCATTATATTAATAAAGGTCAGATATTTTCTATTGGTTCCATATTTGGTGTCTCTTGTATTTCCCTTGATTATATATTCATATCTATGTGTGATAATTGAATATAAACCCTAAAACCAAATTTAAGAAGTGAACCTGCAAGCCAACACTCAAACATAAGTAAATCAGTAAAGTGTTTGATGAAATGCCACAACCAGAAAAGTTTAAAAACACATGCAAAACGTGATGTTCCTGGCATCCTGGCTTGGGAACATTAAAGTGGTATCAGATCTTAGACTCCTTCTAGCCTAAGGGGTCTTCCATAAGGAGAAATGGATAAAATATACTTTGCTAGAGAGATGGCATTATGTGAGGAGAAATATTACGCCCTTAGTCAGGGAACTAGGGCTCAAATAACCTTCCAACAATATGTAACCTTAAGAAATCCTATGTGGAGCAAAGATGAGGTTACACATTGGGTCAACGCAACAGAGAGAAAGAGAGATATAGTAGCTAGATGGAAGGAAACACAGATTAACCACACACCCAATAGGAGCACACAACTTTGCTACAGTTGCAAGGTGCCTTGGAAACCAGATCATAGGTGTAGGGGTAAGGGTAAGAAGCATATTATTGAGGTGAACTATGAAAATGATGATGAGGTATGTGAGGATGGAGCGATAGATGATTATTTGGAGCAGTTTGATGATGACAGTGACTCTTTCACAAAGGCTAGTGATTCTTGCACACTTGAGAAGGATAGTGACCCTTGCACATTGGAGGGACCGTTGGATGGACAGGATGATATCACCGGTGTTTCAACAGACATATCACATACTATTGAGGACCTTACACCTCAACAGAGTGGTGACACTAGTGATGATTCACATGTGTTAACACCTAGAGATGACGATCTCCCTATGGTGACCATGACACATCTTTCATCTTTCCGGACACCCATGATAGCCACATCTCATGAGGATAATAGTAGCATAGAGGAGTTGTACGTGAGGGATGCACACCATGGAAATGTAGATCCATAGATCTAGGAGGAATTATATGATGTGCACACATTTTATCCTACACTCACCTATCAGCATGAGGATATTGAGTCACCCCTTTTGGGGACTACATTAGTTGAGAGGGTTATGGAGACTTACACTTTGAGGGGACACTTACTTCCAGGACCAACCTGTAGTGATGAGGATTCACTCCTTATTGGTTGAGATGACCATAGCACATGTATGGACACATCTGTATGGGATCTAGGCACAGTCAATAGCAGCAGGGTGAGTGCACAGGAGGATACAACTGCTCATACAGGTTATAGTGTGATTTCGAGGGAGCTAGCAGCTGATGATGATATAAATTCGCATATAGGAGGAACCAATGGCACAGTAGACAGTGGGCAGTTCAACACATTATCTTATGCAGAGAGTGTTGTTGGAGATACCAGTGATGGAACTAGCAGTGAGAGACGTGAAGTGGCACCTCAACATGAATGTGATCATGAGTCACACCACTTAGCAGGACAACTGAGGGTCAGTGAGAATATGATCATGGAAACCAATAGGCATTTTGATAACACACATGCATTGGTGGTCTATTAATGTTGTAGGGAATCAGTGGCACATGGTAGTGCAGATGAGGGATTTTCCATGGATGACCTTCATACCCTCAGGGAGAGAGTGTCTATGATGAGGACTGACTACCAGTAGTTGTTGACAGATAGGGACTACCTACTGGGGATTGGCGAGATGTATCATAGAGCTCTGAGGGAGTAGGAGTTGCAGGTGGATAGACTCACTCAGGAGTTGGAGAGCACTCGAGGATTCTTGAGAGTCACGTAGACAAACCTTCAAGATTCAGATTCCAGATCAGATGATCTTCTTGGAGAGATTCGTCAGAGATCCACTTCATCTATCTTAGTGGACAGTCAAATATATCATTTAGTCACATTGCTAAAGGATGTTGGTGATCTAGCTGAGGAGTACCCAGGATCATTGATGTGTGTGGAGATTTATGATCTAGAGGCACAGGAGATTACCTCCCCGAGGATCTTGGAGACAGTTGAGCACTCACATATGCATGCAAACTCCATAGCCAGGGACAATTTTGAGGACACTCCCAATTGTGTTCCAAGAGCAGTTGACTTTCATGTAGAGGTTGATCCAGTAGTACACCCAGGATCTATGATGCAACATGAGTATACGGGGGATAAATTGAGTGTGCAGGAGCATACAGTGGTGAGTGATAGCTCACAAATACATACCGAGATGCACGGTGGGATACAAAGGAGTGTATTGGATTATAGGGAGACACACTTAGGGGATCATGCAGATGTCACTCCTTTGTAGCAGAACATAGTTCTGAGAGATCACCTCCCCAGTATCAATAGAGATGAGAGATGGAGGGTTGTTGACCAGTAGTTGGAGGAGTTACTTCCGGTTTTACCCGATGATTGGGGTTCAGTGATGACTACATGTGAGCATTATCATGGGAACCGGTAGATGATATTTTGTTTGAATCCTTGGGATTGACCAAGGCATGTGGTATTTTCCAGTCCTACAATAAACTACAGTTTTCTCTGTTATCCTCTCCCGACACTTTTATCATGGAAAAAAATATGAGGAGAGATAGACAGTGGCAGAGGACATGGAGAGTGGTTATACCAAGACCACTTGACATGAGTGATTTTATGACATACAACAGGACAGAGGTAGAGCGTCATAGGCAGTCAGTTGAGAATTGGTGTGTGATGGTAAGAATCATAGGCCAGGGGATACCGGACACCTCGGGATATGACACAGCTACAGACTCTCAGGAGGATGAGCACGAAGGGGTTTCGACAGTGATCCAGTATATATACAGGGAGAATTCATGCATGGTCATCATAGTGCAGTGCCAACATGGTGATCTTCGACAGATACTAGCATAGGACCCATGGATTTCAGGGTTGAGCATTTCACTAACTGACAAGGGCGAGTGGACCTTTGCAGGGGAAAATTGTTTTGACTTTCCATTGAGATTCAGTATTGAGGAGAGCACATCAATTGAGGATGTCTCACAGAGGTCTTGTAGTACCTCATTCGGGCATCAGTATGTGCAGTTGATGGAGGCCGTGTTGTTCTTGGTAGGGACTTGGAGGATGGAATCATTCTGGGATGAGGCCATGTGTCTTGTGCAAGATATACACATAGTTGATATATTTCATGACTATGCTTCACAAGGTATTGCACTTCATTTCCTGATATGGGACCCAGGGGGTGGAGTGTATGATAGTTCATCTATGGATGAGACCTACTATGTATCCCACAGGTGGACATGGGACCTCAGTATTATATTTGGATGGGTTCAGTTATTGCTTGAGGAAAAGAAATATTCTAGCAGGGAGGACTGTAATGTCCCCCCTTTGGGACATCAGGGTATTACATAGTGTTATGATGACCAGGGTAGCAAGTTAGAGATTATAGTGAGTACAATAGCTATTAAGGTACATTTTGGAGTTTGTCTTGCATCTCTCATCCTATTTCATCATTATGATCCATTCCACATAGATCGGATTTGGTTCTGTTGCATTCCGACGATTTCCATGATTTTGAGTATTTTTAGCTATAGGTTAATTAAATTCACTAAAGAGGTCATTTTGGGCACTTGGAGGAACCTCTCAATGTAATAGATCATTGGAATCGAGAGGAACAACAATACAAGATAGGATGATGAGAAGTGACTTTCAGTGTCCAGGGAAGCCACAAGGAGAGATAAGGTGTTTTTCAGAGGTAAAAAGGTTAATTAATTAATTAAAGTGATTTAATTAATTAATTAATAATTAATAAA
>JASDQU010014933.1:96961-109081 GCA_032191745.1 Picea mariana
AGCAAAGGACCTCTGCATCAGGAAGATAATCAGGCTCCACAACCAACAAGGTGGTGGAAGAGAGTATTGGTCCATGGTTGTTTGATGAATAAATCAAATACCTAGAGTGTCATGCATTAAGGAGATTGGAGCATGAGAGCAAGTGGGTTTCATTGAGTGAGAGTAACTCTGTAGCTAAGTTCCTTGACCCTAGTGACCTCATGGCCCATCTAAGCAGTGGTATCTACACTAGATTCCTATGGTTTGGTGAAAACATTCTCTCATGCAACCACTTTCTTAGACTATCTTCTATTAAAAGATAAGTGTTTTATCATTTCTTATTAATTTACAATTAATGTTATTTTCTAGTAATATGGAAAAATATGCATGTGCATGCTATGTGTATGGTTATTATTAATTATGATTATGGGCGCTTGGTTGTTGTGAGATATGTTAATCCATGCTTGTATGTTCTGCTACATTTTGATTATGATTCCCATGCATGTATTTTCGATTAATTATAGGTTGTGTTGGATATCTTCTTGGTTGGAATTAAGGTAAATATAACTATGAGGGCCAAAATTGTCATCCCCTATTTCGTGGCTACCCATCTTGTGGCTAAATGTGTTGGGTGGGGGCGCCATAGATATTAGGGTATTTAGGTATTTGGGGTCATAATGTCTTAGGGACATCATAAATTTAAAGTCACAATATGTGAGGGGGTGGTTGTGTTACAATTGAAAAGGATTAGGGGGACATGAGTACATTATGTTCAAGGTCATAGTGTTTATTGTTATCATTATGTATTATTCTATTTATTTTTGTTAATATAAATAGTTTAGAGATATTATAAGTCCTTAACGTTCATATTAATTTGTAATCCTATTAATTACATTTTAATTTTAATTTTAATTTTATTTACAATTTATTTATTATGTCCTCAACTTATTTCTCTCTTTTCTTTATCCTTTTTCCTTTGATATTATTTACTCTCTCCAACGAATAGTCTTCATCCTTCTAGTAATATTCAAAACTTCTAATTTCTCCTTTTATCTTCTAAATCCTTATCATTGTTTTCATTTGTTTAATTTATTCTAGAATATTTAATAGATTTATTATTTCCCTCAAGGGTTTCTCACCCTTTTTTAACCTTTCTTCATTACATTATTAATTAGAATCTCTTTCAACGTCTCTCTCCAACGATCATATTTCACCCTATTCTATTTATTTCTCTCCCTCATACCCTTTTCGATCATTCTTAAAATTGTTATTTATCTCTAATGATGGGTGGATTGTCCACTAGAAACCTCAGAATTTCGAAAACCTCCCACAATTAAATATCCAAATAAAACATACATTTATTTAATATTAACACAAAACTAATTAATCTTGTAAACAAAAATATTACAAATATTACTCTCTTTTCCCTAAAACACTTTATTAAACATATTAGTAAGCGTTTAATTAATTGATATTTAGATCTAATAAACAATGATTTTATAATCATATAAATATACATTTCTTACGAACCCTGTAACGTTTACTAATTAATCAAACAAAAGTTTATTTCAATAGATTCTTGAGGTAGAGATATCATTTGAATTTTTTATTGTATATTATCCGAAATCTCATAAGTTCATGATGCACTTATTTTTCTTTTAAATTTACTTCCCCTTTTTATTTTTAAACTATTAAATAACAAAATATTTTTAATTATAATTAAAGAATCCAAAACCTTGCTTAGGAACTTTACGAGGTTTTTTAACCAGGAAAACTCAAAAGTGATTTAGGAATGTGTGCTAGAGGGAGAATGAAAAAGTTGCTTAAGAATGTGTGCTAAACAGAAAATGAGTGACTTATAATACATCCGTTGAAAATAAGAGTTTCGTTAGAAGTGACTCTATTTTTTATTGAGTTTTAGCTTTTACTCTAAGTATGTTGCGCCCACTTGGATGAAGTGTAGATATTGTTATCCCATCACATTAGGTCGAACGGTGGATGTTATGTTTCATTCAGGAAGACGTTTTTTTCATTATAGGGGTTAACCTAGGTTTGAAACTTGGTTTTCTGGCTTAGTGTGGTTTGTGGGTAATTGTGCTAGGCCTAGGTTTAGAGTGGCATTTTCTCTACTTCGAACTTGGGTCTCAGTGATGACAATTGGTGGGTTTACCAATTCTCTCGATAAAAAAAAGAGTGTAGATTTAGTTGAAGATATAAGAGACCTCAATAATACTTGAGATTTCATCTTGGGAGAGTGACAAGAATGAGCTCTATGTAAACATTGTTGATGTTGAAGGTTCCGACCATTGGATGTTAAGGGTTTAGGGTTTTACAAACTTCTTTGTGTTGTTTTCTATCACGAAGGCCATAAGTTCGAATTCATACTCTTCATCCAGTGAGAAAAAAATGATGGTGGAATGTTTGGTGGAGATCACACATCATGCATTGATATAGGGATTCTACAGGGCTCAATGCGTTGGAGACCAAGGTGATAGGAGGAAAGAAGGTTTGTTCTAATGTCAATTCTGGAGGAAGAGGTACTAGATTATACAAATGATCTAATAGAGGACCAACTAATATGGTCCATCATGAAATTTTGTACATCTAGTGACATAGTGGATCTACAGGGGCATACATACCTTGTGTCTTTGTTATTGGAAGAGGAGATTGTTTCCATTATTGGTGAGATGGAATAGGCATTGATTGAACAAAATGTACACGAGGGTTAAATATGAAGAGAAGAGGTGACAAGGATGAGCGATGTATCTCATGAGATTCTTAAATGTTGGAATGAATGTACACTAGAGAAGGGTGTCATGTCATATTCAAATTATCTATTGAGTTCAATTAATGAGATGAGTGACTACAAGGATTTAACTATGAAAATTAATAACACAATGGCCACATTTACTCTAGATGTGACTTGCAAAGACCCCATTTTACCATTATATAGCTCAAACTCAAGCAACAACTAGGTTACAAAGATGAGGATTATTAGATTTCATTCACATCAACGGCTCCCTAGACTCAGCTTCATAGAGTTTAGGGTTTCAAGAATTGGAGGGTGGGAGTAAACAAAAATGATGGAGATGTGTCAAAAGAAAGAAGGATCATGTCAACTTATTTTGGAGAGATAAGATAAATCTTAATGAGATTTTGGGGATGGTAGACCTAGAACTAGTTAGTTGTTTTATAAGGATAAAAAGGGGCTCTGAAACTATGAAGGTGTGGACCAAAACTAACTTTGATCCCTTAGTAGGTTACACTCCTCAAGCTATGTTACTAGTAATAGGGTGGATGGCATGGATCTTCTAGACTGTGGATGAGGCAGAAACTATTCTACACAAAAGGTGGAAGTGGGGATATCAACCCCTCTTTCTCAACAAATGACATACAAATTTTGATGCAAGGTCAACTCATTTAGATGTCATTCTGGTATGGGTAAGGCTTCAAAGACTCCCTCTATTTATGTGGTCAAAAGGCATATTTGAGGAAATTGGGAACACTCTCAGCATTTATTATGAATCTGGTCTAACTTTAGAGACTTGGGTTATATGGGTATAACCTATATTCTTGTAGGCCTAGATATTAGCAAAGGGTTGGTAGAGACTATGTATATATGAATGGGTTCTTACCATTATTAAGGTATCTCATTCATGTGTGGTCAATGTCATTTATATGGTCACTTACCAGTTGAATTCTCTCATACTAGTGATAGAAAGATCTAGACACGGAATAATAAACTAGCAAATGGAGAGGATGAATTGTTAGGAGTGACTTCATATTCTAAGTTGCAATGGAGATTCTATCGGAAAACAATTCTATTAGATGTCCATGAGAAGTTCCTTCAATATAGTTATTCCAAGACTCAGACCCAAACCATAAAAAATAATATATTTTGGAAGATAGTAGCAATAAGAAGGAGTTCCACTTCATTTAGGTAATTCCACAATGTCTCCTTCTTCAGAAAAAACAAAATCATTAGGAAATCTTATTTTTGGCACCTCGGGTTTAAATGATGGAAATAAAGGTCTAATTCATTGAATGATTTCCTACACAACCTCTCTGGAATTAATAACCCTAACAACCCTCCTCTACTTCCTATACCTATGATAGAGGAAGCCCAAATGGATGGGAGCTCAAATATTGGAACATCTACAAATCTAGGTATCGTAACAATTGATTTGGAGACCCATAAAATTCCACCTTCCATGGAAACCTCAAAGTATAATCTCATATCGGGGTGAAAAGGGAATATTTATTTCATTGGGAAGGTGGAAAGGTATTTGGAATACCTAGAGATTAATCAAAAAGTTCCTCAAAGGGGAAGGAAATCATATATGTCACTCTCTCAAAACAATCATCCTTAGAAATCAAATGTGGTAAACAACTATCCTTAATTGGGTATCTTAGAGAAAATTCCCCCAAAGATAAGGGTTAAAATGATTTTGATGACCTTAAATTAGAGAGGGATGGACAATCCCTCAAGAAAACTAGCCCTGAAAATATTTATAGATCCATCAAATCCTTCTATCATTCTATCATTCTTCTACAAGAAACTATGACTCATAGGGGGAAAATTACTCAAGAACTATCTAAAATTTTAGTTAGTTGGGAGTTTAATTTTATTGATGCTATAGGAAAGTCAAGGGAAGACATTATTAGGTATAAAAAATATTCTTTTACCCTTACTAATTCCTAGGATTGTATATCAAGTGTATCAAGTCTAGAGACTACTCTATTATCTCTAGATATTGGGAAAGAAATTGCTCTTCTGAATGTATATGGGACTTATATGAATAGAGTGGATTACTAGGATAGTCTCTTTCAAATCGATTGGATTCATTCACATTTAGATATAGTGGGAGGAGACCTAAATTTTTCACTGGGATTCTTAGAAGTCCAAGGATCTACTGCATAGGTGGAATTTATTTCATGTTATTTTACTAAAAAATTGGAATAAGTAGGCTTACTAGATTTTGAGCCTACCAAACTATCCTCGATCTTGAGAATAAAGATATTGGGAGAGGATTGTATTGAAATATGATTTGATCATTTCATGATATCTAAATATTTTCTTAATGAAGTAAGCCAAATGAAATAATGGGTTACCTTGGAGGGATTATAATCGTAATCTAGTCATTTTGGAAATAATCGCTACCCAAGAGAAACCTACCAACCCATTCAAGATGAATCCAGAATGGATTGGGAAAGAGTAGTTTATAAAAAAGATTAAATAAGTATGGGTGTCATATGATGGAAACTTAATGGAATCTTCTCGCATAGAATATCATCAAAATCTGAAAAAAATAAAAATAAAAATAAAGTATCCATGCAACGGGCAAAGGACAAAAAGTTAAAAGACGATAAAAATATTAAGAAAGTGGGCGAATATGTCTCTTTATGTTACAACAGTGAAGGTTTTAGTCACCTAATAGTGGGATATAAATTAGAGGTAAAAATGCTTGAAGAAAAAATGAGGCACATACCCTTGAAAAATGAGAAAGAGTAGCAACTTAAAAGTAGAGCTTTATGGCTCTACGAAGGAGATGATAACACCAAGTTTTTTCATAGATATGAAAATTGCAAGAAAACAAAATAATTTAGTATGGAAAATAGAAAAGGAAGATGGTACTTGGGAAAAAAAATTCAAGGAGATAGTCGCATAAGAAGTAAATCACTTCTCCTCCCATTTCAAAGAGGACTCTAGAGTCACAATAGTAGAGGTAATAAAATTGTCAAACTCTTTCCCAAGTTTTTTCAATCCTGAGGAAAATCAAGGTTCGATGGAGGAAGTTAGCAGATTACAGATGCTTATGATTCTTCATAAATTCAATAACGACAAAATCCCAGGGCCAGATGGCCTTCTCATGGAGTTTTTTCTTGGGTTTTTTATTTTATAGGAGAATATTTAAGAAGGATGGTTGAGGCTAGAAGAACACTAGGGAAAATGCTTGGTGCATTCAACACGAATTTTCTTGTGTTGATTGCAGAGGATGATAACCAAACATCGTTTGAAAAATTCAAGAAATTTTCTTTATGCAATTGTATCTAAATAATCATCTCCAAGATAATAACAGGAAGACTAAAAAGGGTTCTATCAAGACAAATTTATGAAAAACGTTTTGGTGTTTTAGAAGGAAGACAAATTCATGTTGCTATAATGATTTCTCAAGAAGGAATCCATTTCATAAAAGTCGATAATCAAATATCAATGGTGGTAAAAATGGGCTTTCCAAAGCATATGACAGGGTAAAATGGCTATATCTCAAACTAATTCTCATTCATATAGGTTTTGGTCATCAGTTTGTTATATGTCTAGCGAATTGAATTACATTTCATCATTTATTGTTCTAATAAATGGGGTAGATTCTCCCTTATTCAAGAAAAGAATAAGCCTATGAAAGGGTTGTACATTATCCCCTCTCCCTTTCCTTTTAATTATTGAGGGCTTGAGCAGGTTGTTAAAGGAGGCTTTAGGTTTATATTGGTACATCTTGCAATATCACACACTTATTATTTTTTGATGACATACTAATATTATTCTATGAGGGTTCCATTTAAGTTTAAAGATATTACGGATTTATTTTGTAATGCATTAGGAATGAAAATTAACCTAGAAAAAAAAAAAACAATCTCCCTATGGGGAATTCTTGAGTAGGAAAGGAATTTCATATCAAAAATGTTTCCATTCAAACTTGTGGACCTTGATATAGGTCTGAAGTTCCTATGTTTATATTTGAAGCCAATTATGTATAAAATAATGTGATTGGAAATGGCTTACTACAAAAATGGAAAAGAAGATAAACATATGGTGTAATAGGTGGATTTCCCATGGAGGATGCCTAGCATTAGTCAAGGCAGTCTTAGAACAAATCCATATTTTTTGGATGTTTCTTAGATGGATCCCAAAAGGAGTTCTAGAAAGCATTAAGATTTTATGTTATAAATTCATATGGTTTGGAGATCAAGGAAATAAATTGTTTTCTTTGGCCTCATGGAAGTAGTTATCCCTACCAAAAGACAATGGAGGTTGGGGCCTAAAGAATCCATTCCTATTTTCCAAATCCATTGTAGGACTTGTGCATAGTGGTTGTACGAATAATAGAGCTAGTTGAGAATGCTTCTCTCCAATGTCGAATTCTTGACCACCTCAATATTTATATCGTGAGTCAGGCCAGGATTCTCGTTGTTGTGTATTCTACAAGTAGACACATAGGATGGAGTCCATTCATGTTGTCTTCTATGAGAAGACTCATAGGGTGGAGTCCTTACTTGTCCCACCTACCCTGGTTGCCTCTCTTCGCCATCAAAGGTTGCTTCTCTCTCTACTGGTTGATTCACGCATCTGAATCATTCAACAATAGAGTTATTTCTTCACACTATCCTTCCAGATGGGTGGGAGGATAGTTCTAATATCTCTTATTTAATAAAAACAAATGAACTCGATCAGTAAGGAACACGAAAATGAGGTGTGATCTATTAGCTAATGCAAGCATATAGTGCAAGCAAGCGGTATATAATTCCGATCAAATGTCCCCTCTGTTTGGTTCTATCACATAAAACCAAAGTGAATCTATAATGACATTTCTATATATTTGATTATAAAGAAATAAAATTAAGTGTTTTTTTTATCAACGTTGGTCTCAATGGATAGTAATGTTATCATAATCCTATAATCATATAATGAATAAATTATTAGAGAACATTTATCAAATTTAAAAAAATTATATATTTTCTTGAATGCCATGAATCATTACACATTATATAATGAATATAATTGTGTTTTATGTTGTATATAATTGGGTTGCACTATATAAATTTATGATTGATATATAATTGTAAATTTAAAGATTATTTATTAAATGTTTTTTTCTAATGAAAAAAAATGTATATAATGTATTTTGTGTTATAGATTACAACTAATTCTGTGCAATATATAATTGTTTAAGATTATATAAAAAAAAATTGTTGATATATACACTATTAAAAAAATTATTTAAAAACAAAATGGTAAATATACATCTAATATTGAAATTTTTGTGATAAATATTCATTGTAAATAGTCTAATGAACAAAAAAACAATAATATTAATTATAAAAATATTAATTATAAAAAACTTAATAAATAAATAACAATAGTATATGTTATATTAATATTAATTATAAAAAACTTAGTAAATAAATAACAATAATATATGTTATATTAAAAAAATGGAAAATGAAGATTAACCACATTTTTTTTTAAATATATATATTTTATTAATTTTACAAAGTTTACATATGGAATGATTAGAACTTGAGGTTTGTGTAGATTTTAAAACCAGCTCATATTATACAAAATTTATATCAAAGTCATATTTTATATTATATGATGAAAGCAAAGACTCTATATTTAATTTTAGATTATCATTTTTTATTATTATTTTATTTTAAAATTCAATTTTATTTATTAATAAATATATCTTGAATTTATATGACAAAGAAAGCTAAAAAATATGTGAGGAGATTAAAATATAAAAAACATAATAATTAAAAAAATTTATTACTTATGGATTGCTATAATGTTAGTCAAGTTAGTCAAAACAATGTATGTAAGTGAATGAATGCATATTCTATGAATATAATGTAATTGCAATGAGCTTATATGACAAATAAAGTTGAAAAATATGGAAAGAGATTAAAATATAAAAAACATAATAATTAAAGGAAATCATTACTTATGGATTGCTAGAATGTTAATCAAGTTAGTCAAAACAATGTATGTAAGTAAAGGAAGGCATATTCTATGAATATAATGTAAGTGCGATGAGCTTAGAATTTATCAAACATGTTGTTATATTACACTTATGGATTTCAATATATGTACATGGTTACTATGTATAAGTTAATAAGATGGATAAGAAACAAGGGTTATCAATTTCTTGAGTTATTTCACCCAAATAAAACATGGTTTATTATACTATACATGTTTAAAAGTAAAAGAATATTGCTAAAATGTGATATTTCCACAATTTCAGATATTTATGACAAACAAGATTAACCATTGATATAATAGTTTTAAGGTTTAGCATCTTCAAACTACAACAAAAACGTGCACAATCATACGTGTTTCTCTTTGCATGTTTGAAATAATGGTGGCATATGGAAGGAAGGAAATGTACTTAGAGAAGTTGGTAATGCAAAAGGGGGAGGTGTACATTACTTCAAAAGCATGTTTCAAGAAGAGGAAAACAAAGTATTAGAAAGAAATATAGGGGGGGGATCAATCATAATGTATCAATCAAGACAAATGATCAATATGGCTCAAAACACAAGGCACTAGTCGATGTATCATTGGCTTGAGAAGGAAGAATTTGCTAACTTCATAAGAGAGGAATCACTACGTACAAGGAAAAAAAAATCCATGATAGAGAGAATAATCTAGAAAGGGTCATCAAGAAGGCTTCAATGCTAGATACTTTAAATTTTGACAATGATTTGGGTACGAAAGTTACAGAGGCTAATGGAAAAGTGTTTGACGAAATTATTACTCTCTAGTGGTTTGAAGAAAATTTTAATTGTTTTTGCCTATTTACCAAAAATACCGTGGTAGCAAAGTTTGCATGCCAAGTATTTGTTGAATTTTTTTTCTTTGGAATCCAAGGTTAACAAGACTATATCCCAAGTCATTAAAAAAATGTGTGTTCATCAACCTTTTGTTAAATTATTGTTTGGCATTGGAGGTTAGAAGTGCATAAGATTAGTAGAGGCTTCTTCTCTTGAATACAAGTTGTTTGGTCAAGTGGTGGGTAAAGTCCATGCAACCAAGATAAAAAAATTCAGATAACGATCAAGTCTCTTTCTTGGAATTCCTTACTTTTATGGGTGAATTCTTTTGATATGTGGTGGATATCAAGAGAGAAATGGAGTTACCACAAAAGAGTTATGTTGAACAATAGAGTTTACTATTTGGGAATAAACAAATTGAGGACTTATTCCCTTTTTATAGCTATAACATGGTTAAAAAATCAACCCTTATTCTTTTGTTGTGATTGTAGTGTCCTCGTTGTCCTAGGTGGAGGATTGACCCACTTTCCTAGCTTCCTCCTATAGAAAAAAACATAATTAGCTAGATACAATCATCCATATCCACCTTGACCTGTAGCTTGGTGCAAAATAACACGTTCATATATTTATCCCACCAGGAAGGATCTTCAAGTGATGTTAGGGAAGGGGTTGGGCCTTCAAGTCTTGCAGCATAATTTGGCTAAGAGAGGCCACATGGATAGATTAGGCTTTCCCATCGTGGTTCATGTGACCCTCAAAGATGCTCGAGCAGTAGGAAGACTTATTATGGCTCGATGGAGGCCACTAAACATGAAAGCTTCATGGAGGAGGTTAATATACTGATTACATATATGTTCTTCAATGATTATATGCATATGCATATTTATAGAATGTGGAATATACGGAAGCCAACTTTTGTATATGTGCATTTACTAAAGCAACCTTCTGTAAATGCGCATATACGAAACTTGGAAGTGCCCATATATAGAAGCCAACTTTCATAAATGCGCATATATGGAAGTTGACTTATGTATATATGAGTATACAGAAGCATGCATATACAAAAGCCAACTTCTGTAAATGTGCACATATGGAAGTTGGATTTCGTATATGAGCACTTCTGTATATGCGCATATACAGAAGCCAACTTCCGTAAATGCACATTTACATAAGCATGCTTATATAAATGTTGACTTCTGTATATGCACGTATACGACAATGCTCTGTAAATGCGCATATACAGAAGTTGGCTTCTGATGCAGGAGCATCATCATCAACGTGCAAGTGGAGGACAAATCAGTGCCCTAACGCACATTTTGAAGTGATTTCGCATTTTAGAATGGCGTGTCACGTGGATATCTCAAAAATATTGTAATTAAAATAGCTCTTAAATGATAAGAGGTTGAACCATCATGTGAGATCGATGGAGATTGTATTTTCTTTAATGTAGATAATAATAGTACAGACCTGAAGTAGTCGCTCTTATCTGTCTATACCCATCACTTATTGTAACAAGACATAGTGGTTGAAAGATTTTACTTTGATAAGATAGCACTAAGGCAGTCGGAGGGAAAAAGATCTATGAGCCCTTCTTGTATAAATATATGTATTGTATGCCCAAATGAGGCTACTGAAAATTATTGAATTTGTTATTGTCGAGGTCTATGAAGATATTTGCAGTTGTATGAGTCTATGTACATACCATGAATATAATAGAGAAGCATTGATCCAAAATGTTTGGTATTGTTGTTACTGTGTCTATCTTAATGAATGGTAGGCTTTTTGTTTAATTGTATTCTATATTATTACTTTTTCGTATGTTATGAATTCATTACATGGTTGAATGTATGAATCTATGAGGATTAGATAAGTTTCAATTATTTCTCTTCTACGAGCTCATGAAAGGAGTGCATAGTGTTCGCAAGGCGTGCATTAACAAATTCTATTTTGACTCAGAATCTCAGGAGAGATAACGTGAAGTTTCATTTGCAAAGGAGTGCAAACGACCATGCAAGGTGTATGTAGGTAGAAACACACTCAACGTCATATTGTTTAGGAGGAACAATTGAGTCATGTAAGAACTGTTGCAAGAAGTGCATGGTTGCCCATAAAGGGGCTAAGTTGAAAGAAACCTATTGCAAGGTGTGCATAGGGTTGACTTTTGGCTAAGTGTCAAAGAAGTCTTTTTGAGAGGTGCAAGGAGTATGTAAGAAGAAACATCCTGAGAAGATTAAATTTTTTAAGAGGAAAAAGCTCAGAAGAGGTAGCAGATGGAAATTCTTTAGTAGGGAGGAGCCCACTGAAAATTTCCCAACCAACGAGCAGGATCTTTCTAGACCATGGGATCTAGGAGATTTGCACGAGGGATAGCCTTAGAGTCCTTCAGAACTCTGTGTATTCGTAGGTTTGGAAGTGTTCGAGGAGCGAGATCGCCAAAGTCCTGAATAAGCGAAGAGAAATCTAGACCATTAGATCTAGGAAGGACTCGTAGCGGAGATCTGTGTTCCTCGAAAGAAGAGTGCTTCGAAGGAAAGTGAGAGTGGTGGAACAAAAACTCCTAAAGACAAACTACCAGAGTCAATCGGGGTCATT
>JASDQU010014933.1:109984-132656 GCA_032191745.1 Picea mariana
ATCCAATGCTCCAAAAATTCACTGGAATGATAAATCGAGACAGCGCAAGGTAAACCCAAATGCTCAAATCGTCAAAAGAGCTCCTAGATCTAGGAGCTCTTTTGACGATTTGAGCATTTGGGTTTACCTTGCGCTGTCTCGATTTATCATTCCAGTGAATTTTTGGAGCATTGGATATCTCTAGGAGGGATTCTGGATTATCTAGGGTTTCAATCATCCAGGGGGAGCGCATCACTCCTTAGAGGGAGGCTAGATCCATGAGTTTGAGAGGGATCTTAGAGACTTGAGCACCTGTGTTGTCCTTGCATTTACCTGATCTACAATTTGGCATATTCATTGAAGGGTTTGGTGGTATTTGGCAGCAGGGCCGAATTATTGAGGGTCTTTAGTGTTCCAGCAGGGCATAACATCTTATAGCTTGGGGTTTGGTGCTTCATAGAACCCAGATATCGTCTTACATTCATCCTCATTGAGTATTCATCCTTTGGAGGCTTGTAGTCTTCTATTGGAGAATTTTGTAGCAGCTCTTATTATGTATATTTGATCCATCTGTTGATCATTCCAGATCGGCCTCCTCATTGTATCAGGTTCTTTCTCATTATATTACTAAAGGTTAGATATTTTCTATTGGTTCCATATTTGGTGTCTCTTGTATTTTCCTTGATTATCTCTTCAAATCTATGTGTGATAATTGGATATAAACCCTAAAACCGAATTTAAGAAGTGAACTTGCAAGCCAACACTCAAACATAAGTAAATCAGCAAAGTTTTTGACGAAATGCCACAACCAAAAAAGTTTAAAAACACATGAAAAATGTGATGTTCCTGACATCCTGGCTTGGGAACATTACATAATTCCAATGACTAGTGAACGTCATCGAGATTACGATGAACATCAGAGCACCAAGAAAAAAATACAATGAATATTTGACAATTAGTTAGTAATTTATGAAAATAAGTTTGATTTTATCCATATCGTCAAAACTCGACATCAAAATTAAACACCATATGTAGTAGTGTTGAGGCATCATTGAGAAAGGAAGGGGAATATTCTTTTTTTGTTTTGTAGGTGGTGGAAGAGAGTATTGGTCCATGGTTGTTTGATGAATAAATCAAATACCTAGAGTGTCATGCATTGAGTAGATTGGAGCATGAGAGCAAGTGGGTTTCATTGTGTGAGTGATAACTCTGTAGCTAAGTTCCTTGAACCTAGAGACCTCATGGCCCATCTAAGCAGTGGTATCTACACTAGATTCCTATGGTTTGGTGGAAACATTCTCTCATGCAACCACTTTCTTAGACTATCTTCTATTAAAAGATAAGTGCTTTATCATTTCTTATTAATTTACAATTAATGTTATTTTCTAGTAATATGGAAAAATATGCACATGCATGCTATGTGTGTGGTTATTATTAATTATGATTATGGGTGTTTGGTTGTTGCGAGATATGTTAATCCATGCTTGTATGTTCTGCTACATTTTGATTATGATTCCCATGCATGTATTTTCGATTAATTATAGGTTGTGTTGGATATCTTCTTGGTTGGAATTAAGGTAAATAGAACTATGAGGGCCAAAATTGTCATCCCCTATTTCGTGGCTACCCATCTTGTGGCTAAATGTGTTGTGTGGGGGCGCCATAGATATTAGGGTATTTAGGTATTTGGGGTCATAATGTCTTAGGAACATAGTAAATTTAAAGTCACAATATGTAAGGGGGTGATTGCGTTACAATTGAAAAGGATTAGGGGGACATGAGTACATTATGTCCAAGATCATAGTGTTTATTGTTATCATTATGTATTATTCTATTTTTTTTTGTTAATATAAATAGYTTAGAGATATTTTAAGTCCTTAACGTTTATACTAAWTTTTAATCCTATTAATTACATTTTAATTTTAATTACAATTTATTTATTATTTCCTARACTTATTTCTCTTCTTTWTTTATCCTTTTTCCTTTGATATTATTTACTCTCCAATGGATAGTCTTCATCCTTTTAGTATTCAAAACTTCTAATTTCTCCTTTTATTAAATATTTATCATTGTTTTTATTTGTTTAATTTATTTTAGAATATTTAATAGATTTATTATTTTCCTCAAGGGTTTCTCACATTTTTTTAACCTTTCTTCATTCCATTATTAATTTGAATCTGTATCTCTCCAACGATCATATTTCACCCTATACTATTTACTTCTCCCCCTTATACATTTTTTTATCATTCTTAAAATTGTTATTTATCTCTAATGATGAATGAATTGTACACTGAATGAATTGTCCACTGAAAACCTCATAAATTTGAAACTCTCACACAATTAAATATCCAAATAAAACATACATTTATTTAATATTAACACAAAACTAATTAATGTTGTCAACACAAATATTACTCTCTTTTCCCTAAAACACTTTATTAAACATTTTAGCAAGCGTTTAATTAATTGATATTTAGATCTAATAAACAATGATTTTATAATCATATAAATATACATTTCTTACGAACCATGTAACGTTTACTAATTAATCAAACAAAGGTTTATTTCAATAGATTCTTGAGGTAGAGATATCATTTGAATTTTTTATTGTATATTATCCGAAATCTCATAAGTTCATGATGCACTTATTTTTCTTTTAAATTTACTTCCCCTTTTTATTTTTAAATTATTAAATAAAAAAATATTTTTAATTATAATTAAAGTATCCAAAACCTTGCTTAGGAACTTTACGAGGTTTTTTAACCAGGATAACTCAAAAGTGATTTAGGAATGTGTGCTAGAGGGAGAATGAAAAAGTTGTTTAAGAATGTGTGCTAGAGGGAGAATGAGTGACTTATAATACATCCGTTGAAAATAAGAGTTTTGTTAGAAGTGACTCTATTTTTTATTGAGTTTTAGCTTTTACTCTATGTTGCGCCCACTTGGATGAAGTGTAGATTTTGTTATCCCATCACATTGGATCGAACGGTGGATGTTATGTTTCATTCAGGAAGACGTTTTTTTCATTATGGGCTAACCCAGGTTTGAAACTTCGTTTTCTTGCTTAGTGTGGTTTGTGGGTAATTGTGTTAGACCTCGGTTTAGAGTGCAATTTTCTCTATTTGGTTTCAGTGATGACAATTGGTGGGTTTACCAATTCTCCTGGTAAAAAAAAGAGTGTAGATTTAGTTGAAGATATAAGAGACCTCAATAATACTTGAGATTCCATCTCGGGAGAGTGACGAGAATGAGCTCTATGTAAACATTGTTGATGTTGAAAGTTCCGACCATTGGATTTTAAGGGTTTAGGGTTTTACAAACTTTTTTGTGTTGTTTTCTATCACTAAGGCCATAAGTTCGAATTCATACTCTTCATCCAGTGAGAAAAAAATGATGGTGGAATGTTTGGTGGAGATCACACATCATGCAGTGATATAGGGATTCTACAAGGCTCAATGCATTGGAGACCAAGGTGATAGGAGCAAAGAAGGTTTGTTCTAATGTCAATTATGGAGGAAGAGGTACTAGATTATGCAAATGATCTAATAGAGGACCAACTAATATGGTCCATCATGAAATTTTGTACATCTAGTGACATAGTGGATCTACAGAGGCATACATACCTTGCATCTTTGTTATTGGAAGAGGAGATTGTTTCTATTATTAGTGAGATAGAATAGGCATTGGTTGAACAAAATGTACAGGAGGGTGAAATATGAAGAGAAGAGGTGACAAGGATGAGCGATGTATCTCATGAGATTCTTAAATGTTGGAATGAATGTACACTAGAGAAGGGTGTCATGTCATATTCAAATCATCTATTGAGTTCAATTCATGAGACGAGTGACTACACGGGTTTAACTATGAAAATTAATAACACAATGGCCACATTTACTCTAGATGTGACTTGCAAAGACCCCATTTTACCATTATATGGCTCAAACTCAAGCAACAACTAGGTTACAAAGATGAGGATTATTAGATTTCATTCACATCAACGGCTCCCCAGACTCAGCTCCATAGAGTTTAGGGTTTCAAGAATTGGAGGGTGGGAGTAAACAAAAATGATGGAGATGTGTCAAAAGAAAGAAGGATCATGTCAACTTATTTTGGAGAGATAAGATAAATATTAATGAGATTTTGGGAATGGTAGACCTAGAACTAGTTAGTTGTTTTATAAGGATAAAAATGGGCTCTGAAACTATGAAGGTGTGGACCAAAACTAACTTTGATCCCTTAGTAGGTTACACTCCTCAAGCTATGTTATTGGTAATAGGGTGGATGGCATGGATCTTCTAGACTGTGGATGAGGTAGAAACTATTCTACACAAAAGGTGGAAGTGGGGATATCAACCCCTCTTTCTCAACAAATGACATACAGATTTTGATGCAAAGTCAACTCACTTAGATGTCATTCTGGTATGGGTAAGGCTTCAAAGACTCCCTCTATTTATGTTGTTAAAAGGCATATTTGAGGAAATTGGGAACACTCTCAGCATTTATTATGAATCTGGTCTAACTTTAGAGACTTGGGTTATATGCGTATAACCTATATTCTCGTAGGCCTAGATATTAGCAAGGGGTTGGTAGAGACTATGTATATATGAAGGGGTTCTTACCATTATTAAGGTATCCCATTCATGTGTGGTCAGTGTCATTTATATGGTCACTTACCAGTTGAATTCTCTCATACTAGTGATAGAAAGATCTAGACATAGAATAATAAACTAGCAAACAGAGAGGATGAATTGTTAGGAGTGACTTCATATTCTAAATCGCAATGGAGATTCTATCATAAAATAATTCTATTAGATGTCCATGAGAAGTTCCTTCAATATAATTATTCCAAGCCTCAAACCCAAACCATAAAAAATAATATATTTTGGAAGATACTAGCAATAGGAAGGAGTTCTACTTCATTTAGGTAATTCCACAATGTCTCCTTCAAAAAAAACAAAAGCATTTGGAAATCTTATTTTTGGCACCTCGGGTTTAAATGATGGAAATAAAGGTCTAATTCATTGAATGATTTCCTACACAACCTCTCTAGAATTAAAAACCCTAACAACCCTCCTCTACTTCCTATACCTAGGATAGAGGAAGCCCAAATGGATGGGAGCACAAATATTGGAACATCTACAAATCTAGGTATCGTAACAATTGATTTGGAGACCCATAAAATTCCACCTTCCATGGAAACCTCGAAGTATAATCTCATATTGAGGTGAAAAGGGAATATTGATTTCATTGGGAAGGTGGAAGGGTATTTGGAATACCTAGAGATTAATCAAAAAGTCCCCCAAAGGGGAAGGAAATCATATATGTCACTCTCTCAAAACAATCATCCTTAGAAATCAAATGTGGTAAACAACTATCCTTAATTGGGTATCTTAGAGAAAATTCTCCCAAAGAGAAGGGTTAAAATGATTTTGATGACCTTAAATTAGAGAGGGATGGAAAATCCCTCAAAAAAACTAGCCCTGAAAATATTTATAGATCCATCAAATCCTTCTATCATTCTTCTACAAGAAACTATGACTCATGGGGAGAAAATTACTCAAGAACTATCTAAAATTTTAGTTAGTTGGGAATTTAGTTTTATTGATGCTATAGGAAGGTCAAGGGAAGACATTATTAGGTAGAAGAAATATTCTTCTACCCTTACTAATTCCTAGGATTTTATATCAAGTGTATCAAGTCTAGAAACTACTCTATTATCTCTAGATATTGGGAAAGAAATTGCTCTTCTGAACGTAAATGGGACTTATATGGATAGAGTGGATTACTAGGATAGTCTCTTTCAAATCAATTGGATTCATTCACGTTTAGATATAGTGGGAGGAGACCTAAATTTTTCACTGGGATCCTTAGAAGTCCAAGGATCTACTACATAGGTGGAATTTTAAAATAAATTTACATCCTTAAAATCATCCATGCTTAAAAGTAGAGCTTTATGGCTCTACGAAGGAGATGATAACACCAAGTTTTTTCATAGATATGAAAATTGCAAGAAAACAAAATAATTTAGTATGGAAAATAGAAAAGGAAGATGGTACTTGGGAAAAACAATTCAAGGAGATAGTCGCATAAGAAGTAAATCACTTCTCCTCCCATTTCAAAGAGGACTCTAGAGTCACAATAGTAGAGGTAATAAAATTGTCAAACTCTTTCCCAAGTTTTTTCAATCCTGAGGAAAATCAAGGTTCGATGGAGGAAGTTAGCAGATTACAAATGCTTATGATTCTTCATAAATTCAATAACGACAAAATCCCAGAGCCAGATGGCCTTCTCATGGAGTTTTTTCTTGTGTTTTTTATTTTATAGGAGAATATTTAAGAAGGATGGTTGAGGCTAGAAGAACACTAGGGAAAATGCTTGGTGCATTCAACATAAATTTTCTTGTGTTGATTGCAGAGGATGATAACCAGACATCGTTTGAAAAATTCAAGAAATTTTCTTTATGCAATTGTATCTAAAAAATCATCTCCAAAAACTCTTGAAGACAAACTACCAGAGTCAATCGGGGTCGTTGATATGAGAAGGACATGCATCATTAGATCATGGGATCCAAAAGTGTGTACTCTGGAAAAGAGAGGGGGAAGTGGAGCCATTGAATGAAAGTCATCTGAAGCTCCACAGGTAAGAAACCATCCAAGCCATCAGATTGTTTGAACACATGGCGTCAGATCTATCACTTCGATGATAGGACACTTCAGGGGGGAAATTGAAGAACAAATTCCCGAAGGTCATAAGTCTTGAAGGTCAAAGTCAACAGGAGTTGTTGATAAATGGAGGGACACGTGGAGAGTGGATATTTACTCTGGAGGATTGAAACTCTTGGAGAAAGAGAAGTATAGGAGCGTTGACTGGAAGTCATCCGAAGTAGGAATAAGGGATGCATTTCAACCATCGATCGAGGTGAGCATGTGGTGCTCAATCCATAGCTCTGGTTACAAGTCACTTCGGGGAAAAAGGTGGTTGGAACTCTTGGAACACCCGAATCCAGAGCCACGAAGTGAATCACAACCATTGACTATCGGAGAAGCGCGGGCTATAGATTTCTATCTGGGTCATTTCGTCAGTCCAGAGTTCAGAGGATTAAGAGTCAACTGCACTCGAAACAACCGAAGCCCAAAGTCGTAAAGGGGATGATACTGAGGTTATAGACTGTGGACATAAGGAAGAAGGGCCTAGAAGAGGAGCTAACGCTCGCCACTCAGATTTACCGGACGTGCAAGAGACAGCATGTGCGGGGGAATCAAGCCTGTGTTGGTAACCAAAGAGGGCCTATGTGAATCAAATTTTGGGTCTAGCAAAGGCCCGAAGAGCTTATTCGGCTCAATGAATTGAAGATCCTTGACCGGGAGGTCACGCAACCCTGAGGAGAGAGGGGGGTTCTGCATCAATTGGTATCAAAGACACATATTTAATTTATGTAGGAAGGAGGAGACAAAAGAGATAGTCTGATATCATCAACTAGTATCAACATCGTAACATAAACTTTCTGTGAAGGAAAAGTTCAGGAGAATGCCACCTAGAAGACATGTGGAGCGACCTGTAGAAAATCTAGCTGTGGAAAGGGAGATGAGAGAACTTAGCGCAAGATTAGATGCTATGGAGATGGTACAAAGAAGAGAACCTGATGTTGGAGACGTTAGTGATGCAGAGAGAGAAGAAGTGGAAGCTGAAGGAACTGAAGGAGAAGATGTTGCAAAAGAACGCTTGCTGAAAGTTGTTGTAAAATTCAGAGCCAGAGAAAAAATAGAAATCCCAATGTACGAAGGAAACTTAGATGTTGAAGAATTCCTAGATTGGATAAGAGCAATGGACAAATACTCTGAATATGAAGAAGTTGATGATGAGAAGAAAGTAAACTATGTTGTTACAAGGTTAAAAGGGCAAGCAACACTGTGGTGGGATGAACTATAGGCTGAAAGAAGATGTAAAGGAAAGAAAAAGATCAAGAGTTGGGATAGAATGGTAGCCAAGATGAAGGCTAAATTCATACCCCAATACTGTCAGATAAATCTATTCAAGAAATTACAGAACCTGGGATAGAAAGGATTGACAGTAAAAGAATATAGAGAGGAATTTTATAAGTTGAACATCAGGGCTGGACAGAGAGAAAAAGATGATGAAAAGGTTGGCAGGTATATTAATGGCTTGAGATATAAAATCCAGGATAAAATCAACATGATAACAGTGAGGACAGCGGAGGATGCTTATCAAATTGCACTGAAGGTAGAGGAAAAAATGGCCAAGAAACAGAGCCAACGAAGCAGAGGGAGAAGTCTAAATAGAGGTAAGGGAATTGTCCATGACAAGGAACAAAATCCCAAGGTTGAGACTGGAAAACCGCACAGTCACTCAGAAAGAGGAGGAAGTTCCCGAGGGAAACAATATGGTAGAAGGAATGATTTTCATTGAGGAAGAGGAAGAGGCAGAGGAGGAGAGGTGAAGTGTTATTCCTGTGGAAAAGCATGACACATGTCTTGGGAATGCCCCGAGAGAAATAAAGGAGGAGGAGGTGAAGCTCACATTTCATAAGTGCATAGGTAAAATGTTGAGGCAGAAGGTGCAGAACATGGGAGATCCTTGATGATGAAGAAGGTTCTCTTGAATCTCGAGCAAGAAGTT
The DNA here is from genome assembly GCA_032191745.1 of Picea mariana. Taxonomy (NCBI): domain Eukaryota; kingdom Viridiplantae; phylum Streptophyta; class Pinopsida; order Pinales; family Pinaceae; genus Picea; species Picea mariana. The sequence goes on from JASDQU010014933.1 coordinate 118,601, forward strand.
GAAAAACCAGTGCACAGGAATAGTTTGTTCAGAACTATTTGCAAGACCAAAGGCAGGGCATGCAAGGTGATAATTTATAGTGGGAGCACTGATAACTTGGTATCCACAAAAATGGTGGAGAAATTGGAGCTAGAGACAACTTCACATCCAAATCTGTATAGAGTCTCACGGTTGCAGAAAGGACACCCGGTAATGGTAACTAAACAATGCCAAGTTGAAATTAATATAGGATAATATAGAGATGAGATTTTGTTTGATGTGATTCCCATGGATGTATGTCATGTCTTGTTAGGGAGACCATGGTAATTTGACATAAATTTCATTCATGATGGGAGACAAAATACTTATACCCTAGAAAAAAATTGTAGAACATGCATGCTACTACCAATAGAGGATAAGAAAGTGAAGGAAGAATCCAACACAAGTATACTTATCATGAGTGGGAAGGAAATCCTAAGTGAAGTAAAGAAGGAACAAGAGATGCAATTTGTTGTGGTGAGGAAGCCGAGAGTCATCCTTACAAGACTTCTATGGATGATTTGAATGAAGAAATTGAGGAGTTGTTAGAAAATTTTGAAGACGTAGTAGTGGATGAGTTACCTCACTCATTTCCACCCATCAGGATTATCAACCATCACATTGATATCATACCAGGAATGAGTCTACCAAACAAAGAAACGTACAAATTGACACCTCAACAGAATGAGGAGGTAAAGAAACCAGTCCAGGATTTGATGGACAAGGGTTTGTTTAGAGAAAGCTTGAGTCCATGAATAGTACCAACTGTGTTGAGTCCGAAGAAGGATGGAGGATGGAGAATGTGTACAGAATCAAGAGCCATAAACAAAATCACCATCAGGTACATATTTCCTTTGCCTAGGATGGATGACTTAATGGATTGTTTGAACGGAGCAAATTATTTTTCAAAAATAGACCTAAAAAGTAGATATCACCAAATAAAGATGAGAGAATGTGATGAGTGGAAAACAACCTTCAAAATGAATGAAGGGTTGTATGAGTGGCTTGGTTATGCCATTTGTCTTGAAAAATGCCCCAAGTAATTTTATGAGGTTGATGAATGAGATACTAAAATATTTTATTGGTAATTTTGTGATTGTATATCTGGATGATATATTAGTATTCAGTAAAACTGAAGAAGAGCATTTGAGGCACTTAACATTAGTAATGAGAAGATTGCAGTAGGAGAATGTGTTGATAAATGTGAAGAAGTCCTCTTTTATGAAGACATAACTCATTTACTTGGGTTTTTTAATATCTTCAAATGAATTGAAGATGGATCCAAAGAAGGTGAGAGAAATCAGAGAATGGCCATCACCAAAGAGCATATTTGAGGTGAGAAGCTTCCATGGATTAGCAAGTTTCTATTGAAATTTCATTAGAAATTTCAATGGTATTTGTACACCAGTATTAGATACGGTTAAGAAGAGACACAAATATTTTAAGTGGATAGAAGAAGCTGAGAAACGTTTCAGGATATTAAAGGAGAAGATAATGGTCTTTCCAGATTTTGGGAAGATGTTTCAAGTACGATGTGATGCTAGTGGAGTAGCAATTGGAGCAGTCTTTAGCCAAGACAATAGGCATGTTGCATATTTCAACGAGAATATGAATGACACCAAGAAGAAGTACTCCACATATGATAAGGAATTTTATGCAGTAATTCAAGCCTTAAAGAAATGGAGGCACTGCCTTGTTCTGAAAGAATTTGTTTTGTACAACAATAGTCAAGCTTTACAATTCATAACCAGACAGGAGAAGTTAAATAAAAGACATGCCAAGTGGATAGATTTTATGCAAAATTTCATTTTTTTTTATTAAACATATTTCTGGTAATGCTAACAAAGTTGTTGATGCATTGAGCAGGAGATGTCTGATTCTATAGGAATTTTGAGTGAAAACCTTAGGGTTCGAACACCTTAAGGAAATGTATTGTGATGATCCATATTTGAAAGAGGCATATGAAGCATGTGAAAATATTATGCTTGGAGATAGAAGTTAGTGGAAAGAGTATCTGATTCAAGATGGATTGTTTTTTAAAGGTAGTCAATTATGCATACCAAAGTGCTCGATGAGAGATAATTTGTTGAAGGAAAAGCATAGTGGAGGTCTAGCAGGACATTTTGGCCATGACAAGACATTTGCAAAATTTAACAACTCATAATATTGACCATGTATGATGGCAGAAGTGATTAAATTTGTAAACAAATGTAAGATTTTCCAGTATGCAAAAGAAAAGTGATAGAACACTGGGTTATATCAACCATTTCCTATTCCAGATAGGCCTTGGGATGAAATAAGCATGGATTTTGTGTTGGGATTGCTAAGAACACAAAGGGGAAGAAATTCCATATTCGTTGTAGTCGATAGATTCTCAAATATGACACACTTTATCCTATTATAGAAAACTAATGATGCAACACACATTGCAAATCTGTTTTTCGAGGAATTTGTGAGACTTCATGGATTTCCCAAGAGTATTGTCTCAGATAGAGACACTAAGTTTGTTGGTCATTTTTGGAGGATATTGTGGAAGAAACTAGGGACGAAATTGTCCTTCAGTTTAGCATATAACCCTCAAACAGATGGACAGACTGAGGTGGTAAATCAAAGTTTAGGAAATTTGTTGAGGAGTATGGTCACTAAACAGCATATCCAGTGGGATCAGATTATGTCACAAGCAGAGTTTTCATACAATGACTCACCAAACAAGAGTATAGGAAAGAGTCCATTCTAGATAGTATATGGAGTGAATCCAAGAGGAGTATCAGAGTTGAGATATTTGTAGCAGAGTGAATTCAAAAGCACTAGAGCAGAAGACTTCTCTATAGAAATGAAAAAGCTTCATAATCAGATCAAAGAGCAGTTGCAAAACATCGACAGAGAATATAAATGCAGAGTTGATCATCATAGGAGAGAAATTCAATTTGAAGTGGGAGATCAAGTTATGGCACATCTGAGGAAAGAAAGGTTCCCAAGGGGAACATATAACAAACTGAAAATGAAGAAAATAGGACCGTGCAAGATCCTAAAGAAATTTGATGCAAATTATTATGATATAGAGCTACCAAAGGATGTGGGATATTGCCCATATTCAACATTTCAGACCTATACCCTTATAGGGAAGATGAAACAAGAGGATCAGAAGATCAAAAAGAGATCCAATGGGAGAAGAAGATGTCTATAACAGAAAATCTGCAGATGGAGGAGATCAAAGATCGGAGGATTGGTAAGAACACCAATAGGAAGACTTATTTTGAGTATTTGGTAAAGTGGAAAGGACACCCAATAGAACATGCCAGTTGGGTAAATGAAGAAAACATGATAGGAGTCCACGATTTTTTTTCCAGAGGAGTATGATTCAGGAGGATCATCATCAACGTGCAAGTGGAGGACAATGCAACACCCTAGCGCACGTTTTGAAGTGATTTCAAATTTTAGGATGGCGTGTCATGTAGATATATTGAAAAGATTGTAATTAAAGGATCTCTTAAATGATAAGAGGCTGAACCATTGCGTGCAATCGATGGAGATTGTATTTCATTTAATGTAGATAATAGTAGTACAGATTTGAATAATTCGCTCTTATATGTCTATACCCATCACTTATTGTAATAATACTTAGTGTTTGAAAGATTTAGTTTTGATAAGATAACTTAAGGCAGTAAGAGGGAAAAATCTCTATGAGCCCTTCTTATATAAATATATGTATTGTATGCCCAAATGAGGTTGTTGAAAGTTATTGAAGTTGTTATTGTTGAGGCCACTGGAGATATTTGCAATTGTATGAGCCCATGTAAATACCATTTCAATGAATATAACATAGAATCGTTAATCCCAAAATGTTTGTTATTGTTGTTACTGAGTCTATTTGAATGAATGATAGGCTTTCTGTTTAATTGTATTATTTGTTATTACTTGTTCCTATGTTATGAATGCATTACATTGTTGAATATATGAATCTATAAGGATTAGATAAGTTTCAATTGTTTCTCTTCTACGAGCTCATGCAAGGAGTACATAGTGTCCACAAGGCGTGCATTGACAAAGTCTATTTTGACTCAGAAGCTCAGGAGAGATAACGTGAAGCTTCATTTGCAAAGGAGTGTAGAGGACCATGCGAGGTGTGCGTAGGTAGAAACAGACTCAACGTCTTATTGTTTAGGAGGAAAAATTGAGTCATTTAAGAACTGTTGCAAGGAGTGCACATTCACCCATAAAGGGGCTAAGCTGAAATAGACATGTTGCAAGGTGTGCATAGGGTCGACTTTTGGCTAAGTGTCAAAGAAGTCGTTTTGAGAGGTGCAAGGAGTGTGTAAGAAGAAACATCCTAAGAAGATTAAAGTTTCGAGGAGGAACAAGCTCAAAACATATAGAAGATGGAAATTCTTCAATAGGGAGGAGTCCACTAAAAATTTCCCAACCAATGAGTAAGATCCATTCAGAGGAATCAATATCTTTGTAGACCATGGGATCTCGGAAAGTTTCACGGGGTATAGTCTTATATTCCTTTGACACTCTGTATATTCAGAGGTTTGGAAGTGTTCAAGGAGAGGGATCGCCGAATTCTCGAAGAAGCGAAGAGAAATATGGACCATTGGATCTGGGAAGGACAAGTGGTGGATATTCGTGTGCTTCAGAGGAAAGCGAGAGTGGTGGAACAAAAACTCTCGAAGCCGAACTATAGGACTCAATCGTGGTCATCTATATGAGAAGGATGGGTGTCATCAGATCGTGGGATCTAGAAGTGTGTGCTCCAAAAAAGAGAGGGGGAAGTAGACCAATTGATAAGAAGTCGTCTGAAGCTCCATAAGTAAGAAACCATCCAAGCCATTAGATTGTTTGAAGACATGGCATCAGATCTATCACTTCAGTGATAGGACACTTCGCGGGAGAAATTGAAGAACAAATTCCTGAAGGTCATAAGTCCTGAAGTCCAGAGTCAAAATGAGTTGTTGATAAACGAAGGGAAATGTGGAGAGTCGATATTTACTCTAGAGGATTAACACTCCGAGAGAAAGAGAAGTAGAGGAGCATTGACTAGAAGTCGTCCAAAGCAGGAATAAGGGACGCATTTCAACCATCGATCGAGGTGAGCACATTTCACTCGATCCATAGCTCTAGTTACAAGTCACTTCAGGAAAATAGGTGGTTGGAAATCTCAGAACTCCTGAAGTCGAAGTCCCAAATTGAATCACAGTCATTGACTTTCGGAGAAGCATGGGTTGTAGATTTCTGTCGAAGTCATTTCGTCGGTCTGTAGTTCAGAGCATTAAGATTCAGCTACACTCAAAACAACTGAAGCCCAAAGTCACAAAGGCGACGAGGCTGAGGTTATAGCCCATGGACATAAAGAAGAAGGGCCTAGCAGAGGAGCTAACACTCGCCACTTAGAGTTACCAGAAGTGCAAGAGAGAGCGTGTGTGGGGAAATCAGTCATTCATTGGTAACCAAAGAGGGAATGTGTGAATTAAATTATAGGTCTAGTAGAGGCCTGAAGAGATGATTCAGCTCAGTGAATTGAATATCCTTGACTGAAAGGTCACTCAACCCCGAGGAGAGAGGGGTGGTCTGCATCAACTTTTGTATATGCACTTATATAAAAGTTTATATATTATTTATTCATATATGAAAGTGCACATATATAGAAGTGTATTTATGTAAATGCGCATTTAAGAAAGTTGGATTTTGTATATGTGCAATTCTGTATATGTGTGTATTTACAAAAGTGGCCTTCTATAAATGCATATATACGAAAGTGTGCATGTATGGAAGCCAACTTCCGTGTATGTGCATTTATGGAAACAACCTTCTGTATATGCACATTTACGAAAGTTGGCTTTCATATATGCATTCTTCCATATATGCGCATATACAAGTGTCAACTTCTATAAATGCACATTTATAGAAGTGTGCTTCTGTAAATGCTCATATAAAGAAGTTACGGAAGTTGGCTTCCGTATATGCGTGTATACAGAAGTGCTCCGTAAATGCACATATACGAAAGGTTGTTGACTTCCATATATGCACTCATATACGAAAGCCAACTCCCATAAATGAACATATATAGAAGTCGAATTTCATAAATGCACATTTTTGGAAGTTAGATTTAGTATATCATATATGCACATATATGGAAGCGTGAATATAAGGAAATCAATTTCCATGATTGCGCATTTACAAAATTTGGCTTCTGTATATGCACACTTATACGAAATCCAACTTTTGTTTATGGCCATTTATGGAAGTTAGCTTCTGTATATACATGTTTCTGTATATGCACATATACCGAATGCACATACATGGAATCCAACTTTTGTATATGCACATTTATGAAAGCACCCTTCCGTAAATGTGCATTTACTAAAGTTGGCCTTCTTATATGCGCACTTTCATACATGCACATATAATGTTTCCAACTTATGTAAATGCATGTATACAAAAGTTCTCTGTAAATGCGCATATACAGAATTTGGCTTCTGTATATAGGTTTATACGGAAGCGCTCATATATGGAAGCCAACTCCCATAAATGAACATATATAGAAGCCAACTTTTGTAAATGCACATTTATGGAAGTTAGATTTAGTATATGTGCATATACAGAAGCATGCATATATGAAAGTCAATTTTCGTAAATGCGCATATAAAGAAGCGTGCATATATGAAAGTCACAGTAAATGTGCATATACAAAAATTGGCTTCCATATATGCGCGCATATACGAAATCCAACTTCCATATATACAAATTTATGGAAGTTGGCTTTCGTATATGGAAGCATATACGAAAGCCAACTTCAGTAAATGCGTGCATGTACATAATCCAACTTCCATATATGTGCATTTACAAAAGTTTTATTCAGTATATACGCATATACGAAAGTGTATTTTATTGAATGTGCATTTACAGAAGTTGTCTTCCATATATGCACTCTTTTGTATATGTGTGCATTTACGAAAGCCTCCTATTATAAATGCACATATACGGAGGCCAACTTTCGTGTATGTGCATATACGAAAGCCCGGACATCTTGAGGGTTCGGGGGATCACAGGGGGGTTTGGCTAAAACCCTCTTGTCTAGGGGTTCAAGGGTGGAGAAACGAGTCATTCTAAGAGGTATGTCGACAGGTTCCCCCAGGATCATCATGTGAGGTATTGCAATATCCACTCTATCTAGACAAGGAGGAGGATTCATACAAAGTCCTCGTTTGAGTTCATTGTGGTGTTTGGATTCATCCTAGAGAGATTTTGGAGGCATACTGGATTTCACATGGGATTTGCGACATTTCTCAGTGGGAAACTGATCATTAGATAGAGGCCCTCTAGACATCCAACAATCATCCCACGAGGACCTCTACGAATCAAGGGTCACAACAATTCACGAGATCAGGATTGCAAGGGTTACAAGAGAGTCTGGAGGGCTGCTTTAAGAGAGGAAACTATTGTTGAAGACTAGTGAAGGGCTTGGGGAGACTTGGATCAGTGGAAATCAGAGATTGGCATCATTCCATGTTTTCTTGTATTGTTTTTGTAGTAGATTTTTCATTTTCCTGGCAACCATTAGACTTGTGTTCCTAGGAGTATTTTTTAGTTGTTTTTACAACCATTAGATATCATTGTATTGATGATATTTTGGGAGTTTCCGTCCATAATAATATGCCATAGTTATCTGCTCTATTTTTTGTGTAATGGATGCATGCGATATGTTTGACAATATTCCTAATTGAGCAAACTATTTGTAAGGAGTTAACAACACCATTAGTACAAGTGTTTGGCACATTTACATAAGAAGAAGTAACAACTTTGGGACATAAAACATAATATTTCCACCTAGCCTAGTTGGGGACATTACATATATAAAACCCCTTATTAAGCCCTGGATATTGAATTATTACACTTCTAGCGTTATATTTGTATGTAGGCTAGAACCCTTCATTGTATTCTTTCATTATAATTGTATCATTTGTTTCCTACATATATACCAAGGAGACTTAGTTTTATTATCATATTACTGTATTTCATCTTGTCTTATGAATTGGATATACTGTAAAAGGAGGTTTCCCCCTCGAAGTGCATTGTATTCATTGAATTTTTATCATTTTTAGGGTGTTGGATCATAACGATTGTTACTTTTCTGCTATAACTTATCTCCTATCCTTTTAGTTAATTTACCATCTAGTCCACTCACATGTGTGTTATAGCAAGATTTGCCTCACCCCATGCAATCGTGCACAGAAGGCCTTTTTCCATTTCCTTGTGCAGACTTAAAGTCCTATTTTTCAAATCTCAGAGATAAAAATACAATTTTTCCACATATACGCACCTTGCCTACTATACAACATGCGTATACATAGGTTGCACCACTAGAGCCCAATTACATTGGTAAATGTGCCAAAAATTGAAAAATGGTGTTGGGTTTCCATGTCACGTCACGAGATCAATGATCCTTGTCCTTCCATATAATGGAAATGCTCTGACTCAGCCCTTTAGTTCCTCTTGAAGGATATAAATGGGCCAAATCCGAGCTATGGAAAAGAGGAGAAATAATTCAACTTTGAGAGAAAAGTTACTCTGGAGGAATTATTCACTTCACATTGAATCTGCATCCCTTTTTCCTTTAAGTCTGAACACATTGTTCATCCCCCAATATCTTCCCTTACTGATTGAGAACTCCATTTTCTCTCTTACATGAGCTTTCCTTTGGTGGAGGATTGAAGTGGCGGAGGCCCAACTGGAAGGAACTTAGTTTATCAGTTTTGAACCGTGTCGAAACGGAAGTTTGTAACTTATCCACTTATGTTGATTATATCTTAATAGAAATACTCTTTTCTCTTCCAATTGATATCTTGCAAATATTTGAATTATTATTCCATGGGCGTATTTGTTATGAATGTTGATGGATTATGTTATTGAATGTGCTAACATAATATATTATCACCATATGTTTGTGTTGCTTGGTTGTTGAGGACTAGTTGTAGGTATATTTCTTTGGGTCAAGTGCTCAACGGTGGACTTCATCGAACGTTTGGACGAGGTAGGCCTTTTATCTTGTCTTGCTAGAGTATTTGTTTATATAGAATACTTGGGAGTAGAGTTGATTTTTGTAGTCCTTTTCGTCTGTTGTGGTTTATCCCTAGCCATAGAGATATTTTGCTTGTAACAGAATTGGCGACCATACTGGAGATCGAACCCAAAATCTTTGGTTTCATAAATGATATGAATGTTTAAATTTTCCTCGTAACAAAATTGGCGACCATACTTCCTAAATGATTTGAATGTTTAAATTTATTGTTTAAGTGAGTATATTGAAAATCTAAGTGACAAAGAGGAGTACCACCTCTATAAAAACGTAGAGCAGATCTTAATAACTTCTTTAGAAGAATACCCTAGGAAGTTGAGTCTTGTCCTTAACAAGAAAAGATATCGACAATAACCTTGAGTAAGTTTCAACTTACTTTGCATAAAGTTGGTAATCTTATTGTTTGTTCTTTCTCATTTGTGAACTATGAAGTTTGGTATAAAGCTTTGCTTTGTTTACTTTAGAAAGATTATTAAAGAAAATGATAATCTAAAATTAAATATAGTCTTTTCTTTCATCATGTAATATAAAATATGACTTTGATATAAGTTTTGTATGATATGAGCATGTTTTAAAATCTGCACACAAACCTCAAGTTATAATCATTCCATATGTAAACTTTGTAACATTAATTAAATATATTTTTGCTTTAAAAAATGGTGGTTCATCTTCATTTTCTAGTATTTTAATATAACATATATTATTGTTATTTATTTGCTAAGTTCTTTATAATTAATATTATTGTTCTTTGTTCATTAGACTATTTGAATATTTATCACAAAAATTTCAATATTAAATGTATATTTACAATTTTTTTTAAATAAATTTATTAATAATGTATATATCAACCACAAATTTATATAATCCTAAACAATAATATAGTGCAGAGAATTAGTTGTAATCTACAACAAAAAAAATACATTATATACATTTTTGTTCATCAGAAACTATATTTAATAGTTAATCTTTAAATTTACAACTATATATCAATCATAAATTTATATAGTGCAACCCAATTATATACAACATAAAACACAATTATATTCATTATATAATGTTTAATGATTCATGTAATTCAAGAAAATATATAATTTCTTAAATTTAATAAATGTTCTATAATCATTTATTCATTATGTGATTATAGGATTATGATAACATTACTATCCATTTTGAGAGCAACATCGATAAAAAAAAAACACCCAACATTGATAAAAAAAACACACTCAATTTTACTGCTTCATAATCAAATATAGAAATTCCATTATAGATTCATTTTGGTTTTATGTGATAGAACCAAATGGAGGGGACATTCGATCGACATTCTATACCACTTGCTTGCACTATATTCTTGCATTAGCTAATAGATCACACCTCATTTTTCATGTTCCTTGCTGATTGGGTTCATTTGTTTTTATTAAATCAGAGATATTAGAACTGCCTACCCACCCATCCGAAAGGATAGTGTGAAGAAATAACTCTATTGTTGAATGTTTCAGAGGCATGAAGCAACCAGTAGAGAGAGAAGCAACCTTTGATGGCAAAGAGAGGCAACCAGGGTAGGTGGGAGAAGTAAGGACTCCGTCCTTACTTCGAAATTGAAAATTCAAAACTGAAATGCGATGGGACTACGTCTTGGAAGGTGATTCATTCAGGATATTTGAGTCCTTTCATTTCTTGATCTGCGATAACGAAGCCTAGTGGGTACCGCCGGAGGACCTGCCAGAAAAGTAACTCGAAAGGGAAGATTGCTCCCAAGTTAGTCTACTCCAATACATTTTACTTTCATGTTACGATGCTAAGAATAAATAGGAAAAGGCGGAGACAAAAGTAATTTTAATATTTTATAGTTTAGATATATTTTTAGTTTTGACCATATCTAAGAGACAAAATACTTAATGATGACTAATTTATCCATCAAATTTTAATCTTATTTATAAATTATAATAATTTAAAATTATATAAAATAAAATAAAATTTATATTAATTTATAAATATACATTATTATTTTAAATTAAAAATTAAAACATATATATTTTAAATAACCTAAAAAAATTTAAATCATCATTTAAACAAAGAGTGGTTATGAGTTTAAAAAAAAATAATCAAATAGAAAGAAGATCTTATATTAGAAATATAATGTAAGTTTTACAATATCATTCCAAAAAGAGAATGCACCTTCTATCTTGTGTAAAAACCAACTTCCCCATCAACATTAACTTTCCAAATTACTTCCCTCAAAAAAACATTCTCTCACCTTTACTATTCTATTACAATAGCCTACCGAAATTCCAAAATAAAAGGACCTGAATTATAATCCAGACAGTCTTTCAAAAGCATCTACCTGAAATCCCATCCCTCTGGCATAATATAAACTATCTTCATCCATAAGTAAACCCTTCTTTGAAAGCTAATCAACTTCCTGATTAAATTCTCTGTAAATATGTTGGATTTTTAAAATCTGGAAAATTTCACTGACATGTTGAATTCTAGTCATCCATGGTTGTAATGTAATCCCCTCCAAGTTGTTTTTAAAGAAAAATCGGTCAACTATTACTTTAGAGTCTCCAATCAATTGTAAGAAAGAAACTTGTTTATGAAGAGAGAAAAAACAAGATACTCCACAATACCAAGAGTTCCCCTCTTGTATTAGTTCCAGATCCACAGTTCAATTTAATGTTGTAAACACCCCGGATTGGACATTTTAGTAAAGCACTTGCATCACATTTTTATCCTCCATTTTGTGAAGAACCATCAAAAAACCCAACAACCATATTCCCCTCCAGCAAGGGAGGACATGCTAATCTTTGAGATTGGACAAAATGAACTTTAATGAACTCGCCCAAATCTTGTAAAACTCGATTACACACCCTAAGTAGAGACAAATTTTAATTTTCAAAAGTGATCATATTCTTGTGTCTCCAAACTTCCCAACAGATATAACAAGGTAATTCCTTCCAATGGTCCTTCACCTTATTCCAATCCTGGAAGCATTCTCGAAGTTGTCCACATTCCCAAATTCTCTGAAACTTAAGAACATTTAAGAGATATTTCCAAACTTCTTTTGTGAAAGGAAAATAAACCATTAAATGATTTATTGTTTCCTCCCCCTCTCCACATAGAAAACATAGGACTAAAAAAGCCTCTTTTTAACAAGTTATCCCAAGTTAAAATTCTATTTTCTATCATCAGCCAACAAAATAATTTAATTCTCAAAGGAATCTGTCAGTTCCAAATATCAGTCAACCAGTGCTCTAAACCATCATCAATGTCATCTAAAAATTGAATCTCATAAGCATGTTTTGCAAAGACTTTCCCTTCTTTATTGTCCCAAGACCAAACAATAGAATCACTTTCATCAAATAAAACAAAACCATAATGTTTCAATCCCCTCACATAACTCTCCCATTCAAACTTTTGATCCCCAGTAAGATCAAACATTTCTTTAGTTTTCCAATTAAAACCATATGCACAGAACCTGTATCATTAGAAACTATCTGAATCCAGACAAAAAATACCTTTCGAGTGAAGAGTAGAAACCAAACTCTAGACAATTTATCCAACCCAAATATACCCTCCATTTCCAGTCTTCTAGGTTATACAATCAATGATAAGAGGCAATGAAGAAGTAAAAACTCTCCAACAATTTGACATTCCTTTCACATTCAATCTCCCTTAAACAACAATTGTTGTAAATTTAGAATGGTAAATATTAAATTATTTGAATTTTCATTACATAAATGGGTGTGAGAACTTTCTTGTATCTGAATCGAATATCATTTTCCACAAACATGGGCCTTGAGCTATGGAAAATGGATCACAGGAAAATGATTGAGCTATGGAAAATGGGAAAATGATAATGATTATGAGAACTTACTTGTATAAGAAACGAATATCATTCTCCACAAACGTGCGCCCTAAGCTATAGAAAATGGATTACTTTATCAAGTGATACGAAAATAATAAGGATTAAAGCATAGAAAAATTGAAAAGCATCTCTAACAACCATGATTTGGGGTTAAGAATAAAGTAGTTGTTTTGGACATACATTTGTTTTTATAATCTGCATCATCTTCTCTTTTTAAGAAAAATTGCAAAATGCTCTCTATGCATTGTCGTCATCCTCTTTTTCTTTTAGAAAAATTGTAAACATATAATCTCTTAACAAATATAGTAAAGAATAAAATTTTTTATTTTAAATATTTATTTTTATTATTTTTAATATATATTATTATTATTATTTTTTAAAAGAAATAATATTTTTAAAAAATTATCAAAATATAATTAAAAATTCTAAAACTGGTTTACGATCATGTCAAAGTTATTTTAACTTGCAAAACTCTACATTTCATTATCCTTTTAAATTAGCTACATTCTCTTATTTTTTAACAGAATAATTAAAAGTGTATCTAGAAATCCCCATAAAGACTTGTTATTTTACTGGAGACACTCAAAAACTGATGCAATTTATTAATTTTTAAATTATATTATATTATTAATTTAATATATATAAGCTAATAATGTAATATCAATGATCCAAAGGGGTTGTTTCTAGTGGTGGAAAGCTAAATTTTTTTTACTGAACAAGATTCAATTATAGTGATTGTCTAACTTGAAGTTATAAACAAGGTTCAATTGATGATGACCAATACACACATAAATAGATCAAAACCCACCCCATATCCTTTAATTTTTTTATTTTTTTTTCTAATAAAAAATATAATATCACTTAAATGCTTTCTCTTTCCTATCCATATAATAAATTTTCAAAACTTTAACTTTATTCTTATCTCACCTAACTTAACGTAACACTGACTAATGACACCGGTTTCACTATATAATACTTAATATCTTGCAAGTCGGTATCGAAATGATTACTTGTGATGGGTTATGGTGACTGAATCAAATATCGAAGTCCCTTTCCAGTACTTCCAATTCTCTTTTATCTTTCCTTGCGATTTA
>JASDQU010014934.1:5925-29608 GCA_032191745.1 Picea mariana
CTCAATGAAACTGAGTCAATAGCATCTGTATATAGCAATAGTAAAACATCCTGTCATCAATCATGACGCATTATCATCAAGGTTAAGTGGTTCATCATCATAAAAATCCAGATCACTTGCGAGCAAGCGTCCTCAAAGAATAAGTTTTGTCAGTGCGCCAGAGCGGGATGTTACAGGATAGAGGAAAGAAGGTAGAGCCATCGATAGAAGAGGACATATGTCAGCAGATCTTCCATTTTGGAATATATCCAGTCAGTAGTAATAGGGTTTGAGATCTGAAACTCTTGGAGCTCGGATCACAAAGTAAATCTCAATCGTTGATGAAGGAAGGTGAGATTTGGTCTGTAGACTTGAGAGGACAGATATGGACCGTCCATTCAAGAGCACCGTAAAGATCATGATATCAATGGTCGTGCTCCATTATGGGACCAGAACATGCTCAGGTCTTAATTTTTCGTGAGCAAGCCGCAATTGAACCACAATTTAGGAGAAAGGATGTGTGGAGGCTCGTAGTGAATTGTGGGGTGAAAAGCGGTTTTCCCTCAAACCACCTATGGACGCACCCGCAATTGCGTGGTCACATGAATCTCATAGCCCAAGTTCTTATCATGAAATGGAGCCAGCGTTCACTATACAGAAATTGGGAAGCACCTTTTGAATAGGGGTTTGGTCACTGTCGATGGTCATGTGAAAGGAAGGGGCTTAGAAAGAAAAGCTAGCGCCTGCTATGAAGTTTTTTCTCAGGAAGGGAAAAGGTGCCAAAGGAACAAGAGCATAGAATTTCTCTCTATAACTGTTGAGACAGACTAATTGTAACTGCAGAAAATGACTAATTGCATCTGCCAGAGAATTCGAAGAATATCAGGGTGATCGCCAGAGGAGCTGAAGAGTCTCGAGGTGCCAGTGGAATGAAGTCTCATAATAGAGACAATTGACAGATGGAAAAGTGTGGAAGTATGTAACTGCAATAGAGAGGATAAGATCGACTGTGAGAGAGAAGATGAAGAGTCGCACTGACAGAGAAGGCAAAGAATCTTAGGATAAGCCACTGATGATTAAAAGACTCGTGATAACCGCCAAAGAAGACAATGTGTTGGGTGGACGATCTGGCAGAGGACCTGGCATAATAAATATACACAGAACAGAGAAGAGATGATTTATGTTGTGGAGAGTTATTCATGTGGGTAGAGGCATGTTGTGTGCATGAGATGAAATGCACAGAAGAGGCGTAGCGCATTGAATGGAAACAATACACAGAGAATAAAGTGCAGAAGAAAGAGATAGAGTAGAAATTCTTATCTGAGAGAGGAAGAGAAAACTGAGGTGTGCATTTAGAGACATAGCAGAAGAACAGAAAGATCGAGAGATGAGCAAAGAGAGACTGATGGAGGCACAGTAGAGCAGTGTAGTAGAACAGTGATGAGACTGGTAAGCCATAGATAAATGTTGTATCACTGTGATAAATTCAATAAAAGCAAAGATTTATATTTCAGGGTGGTAGGGAGGTGCTAGGGAGGATTGATGTCCTCAGAGATTAAAGTAGGTTCTTGAACACAGGGATTTGTAGCTTCCATCTAGTTGCAACCAGGAAAACCAAGGTGGCAGGGTGGTGTAAGGGAGAACTATTGTTCTCTGTTATACAGGTTGGTGGCTGTGTGACTGGAAGTCGGTGCTTCCATCCAGTTGGTTCTTCCTTCTAGTGGGTGCTAGAGAAACCAGGAAGTTGGTGCTTCCTTCTAGTGGGTGCTAGAGAAACTAGAGAGTTGGTGCTCTCAGCAAGTTGTTTCTTGTAAAAACATAGGTTGTAGCCTCAAGAGGACTTGGAGCTCATAAGAATGATAATGTACATAAAATAAAGATTACATATCATATCAAGAAGAAGAGTTTTTTTCCCTTTATAGGTTTCCTCAAGAAATATCTGTCTCTGTATATTTCATGTGTGTGATTGATGTTGAATACTCTATTTCTTACCTCCTTGCATTATTGTGATTGTCATTGAGTGTTCTGTAAAGAGTTTAAAATAGGCATAATTGTTGAAGCACAATAACAATTGATTCACCCCCCCTCTCAGTTGTCCAACAATTGGTATCAGAGAAAGTTTCTTTTATCTAAGGGTAGATCCTAGAGCTTAAACATGACTATCCATGAAGGAACCTCAACCAATAAGGCCCCCCTGTTCAATAGAACAAATTTTGCCTTATGGAAAGATAGGATGAGAACCTACATGATGTCTTTAGGTGAAAATGTCTAGCATGTGGTAGAGACTGGTTATGTAAAGCCAGTTGTACTAGCTAATAAGGATGAAAATATAGAATTCAAATTCAACGCTAAGGCTATGAATTCTATTCTGAGTGGGTTTGCAGAAACATAATTTGTAAAAGTTATGCACTTAGAATCTGCCAAAGCAATGTGGGACAAACTCATTAGAAGTTATGAAGGTAATGAGAAGGTAAAGGAGGCCAAGCTTCAAACCTATCGATTACAGTTTGAACAACTAAATATGAATGAGGATGAGACAGTTAATAAATTTCTCTTAAGAGTTGAGGAACTAGTAAATGCAATGAGATCACTTGGTGAAAAAATTGAGGAAGCCTCTTTAGTTTAGAAAATTTTGAGATATTTTCCATATAGATTCAACCCAAAGGTCTCTGCTATAGAAGAACTTGATATAAAATATTCGGCTTTTGATCAACTTCTAGGAACGTTGACTGCATATGAAATGAGTATAGCTAAAGATAAATCCACCACTAGAGAAGCTTCTTTTAAAGCATATAAGAATGAGGAATCTGAGCCTGATGAAATTGAAGCAAAATTTGTGAGAAGACTAAAGAAAGGATTGGGGAGGTATCAAGGCAATTTTCCCTTCAAATGTTTTGACTGTGGAAAAAAAGGTCACTTTTCATCTAAGTGTCCACACAAAATGAAGGACCAGAACTCTGAAGGTGAAGAGAAGTACAAATCCAAAAGATTTGATAAATAGAAAATTTTATGTGTCAACAATGATGACTCTTCAAAAGATACAGATAATTACTCTTCTTGTGAAGATAAGGTAAATGACTTTGTGCTTATGGACAAAGACGATTATGATAATAAAATCACAGGAAGCGATGTTAATGATGAAGAAGTTGTGGTTGAATTGGAAGGAGAGATGATTAACGCTTTGGAAGAGATTGACAGAATCAGGCTTAAGAAGAGAAAGCAAAAACAATTGTTGATACAGCTCGAGAAAGGCAGTAAAAAACCTGATGAAGAGTTTGCCTTGATAAAAGTGGAATTATAAGAGGCAAAGAAAATCGAAGACATTCTGAAACAACAATTATCAGAAAAGAAGGAAAGATGTGAATCTCTGGAAGAAGAAGTAGTGAAAACTAGGAAAGAGTTGGAGAAATTTCAAGCCTTGTATCACCAGAATCTATCAGACATCAAAGCCTTAGAAGGATTAGCCACCATTATGAATCAACAAAGGAATCCAAAGTTGAAAGCTGGTTTGGGTTATGAAGAGGGATCAAGTAGTAGTCATCTAAACAACAAAGAATCCATCAAGTCTACCAAATCTACAACCAATGACAACAACAAACCTGCAGACAAAAAGGAAGATAATCAGCCGTCAAGGAGGAGTAAAGGAAAAGGTTCCAGAACTAAATCTATAGATCAAAGAAATAATATACCCTATCTCAAGGAAAGCATCAACATAGAAGAAATCGACCTGCTCAAAGAAGACAACCATTTTCTAGGTACAAAGATTTTTTCTATGGATATTGTTTCTATTGTTCTAACTTTGGCCACAAAGTTGTAAATTGTTCCTTAAGATTTAGACATGATCAATAAAGACACCCAAGGAATAAATATCTACCACAAAAAAGTATGATACAACCAAGTAACAAACAACCACATATTCCAAATTGTCAAATTAAGTTTAGATACATGCAACTGAGGAGGTTGAGAAATAATAAACAGTGAATGAGTAGAAAACGTTGCAACAATCGCTTTGACCTATTGAACAATGAGGTTAAATGCTATAACTGTCATAAATTCAGCCACAAAGCTGCAAACTGTCATATGAAGAATTACAAAGAAGATCCAAGGATAAAGCCCTTTGCTAGAAATGCCAGCACATGGAAAAATAAAGATAGTGAAAAATGTGGTCTAGTACTTTCAACTCAAAAACAAAAGGACTCCTGGAATAGAGACAGTGGATGTTCCAAGCACATGACTGGAGACAAGAATAAGCTTTTGTCTATGAGTAAAAGAAAAACAGGAAATGTGACGTTTGAAGAAGATTGTAAGGTAAAAAATGTAAACGCAGGAAAAGTGGTGGCTAAAGGCATAAGGACAGATAATGATGTTGATAGTGAATCCTCCTATGTAAGAAAAGAAGAAGTAGAAGAATAATCATGTCATAAGTTGGAAGAAGAAGTTGTGAATATTAGAAATAAGGTTGAGAAGTCAAACACCCAAATCAAGTTCTTGAACAGTTCTATGATCATGGATGAGATCTTAGATAGACAGAGATCACCAAATGACAAATCTAATCTTGGATACAAGGAAGAAATCATCACTCCTAAGAAACCTGATGCAAGTCCTTCATTTGTAAAAAGGGAAAGCAGGTATGACTCAGGTTCTTCAGGTTCAAAGAATGAAAGAAATACTGCAATATTTAGAAGATTAGATCAAGGAATACATCTAAAATATACTCATACACCTCAAAGTAAGTTTAGATGAGAGACACCTTCTTGGATGAATAAAAGGAGGTATGAGAGTGTTTATAATAGTTCTTGTTTTCTCGTATGATAGATATGTTCATAAAAGCCTTGGATTGTAGGCATCATGAAAAAAACTATGAGCTACAATTGCGCAGTGTTCCAGTAGGATAGCAACATCCTATAAAAACATAGGGGGCATCATTCAGTTATGACAAGAAAAGGTTGATGAAGGAATCCCAGTAAGAGAGGTGAGAAATATTGAGTCTGCTATAGAGGACACAACTGAAGCTGAAAATGAATAGGTCCAAGAATCAAAAGGAGAAGACTCTGAGTTAGATACAAATACTATGCAGGACTCAAATAAGAGAATCCATCATGTTAGGGGGAGTATGTATTATTTGAATATATGATACCTCCAAAAATTACTGCAACATCTCAGGGGGAGCATGTTTTCTTTGACATTTATGTCAAAGGGGGAGAAAAGGAGTGGTTTGGATGCTACAGTTGGAGGTCTAAGTAGAACAGTGAAGTCCTTTAGGGTTTCCATCAATGCCAAAGGGGGAGATTGTTGGCATGTTTATAGCAGAGTCTGCTTGTCATTGATGGAAAGAACAACAATGAGAATAGTATACTTACAAGAAAGAAGATCTTAGGAGGAATAGCGTGAGTATGAAAAGATCAAATATCAAAAGAGATAACACTTTGTTCTTTCCATAAGTGCAATCAAGGTCCAATAGAAGGACTCATAGGAGGAGCAAAGGTCGAGACCTTTGAACACTTAGAAAAACTTCTAAGTCAGAGAGATCAGAAAGATCAAGAGGAAGAACAACATTCTCGTTGGATCACCAATCCCGAATACTCGATGAGCATTAGATCATCGCCCAGTGACCAGAGGAAGAGCAGAGGATAAGTATAGATCTCAGTCGTTGGATCTGAGCGTGAAGGATCAACAGTCGTTGGATCTAGAGATAAATGCATGAAGGTTAAAGAATTTGATGAGCGTAGGAGAGAGGACTTGTCAAAGTCCTGAAGTCCCAAAGTAACATGGGACTGTCCATCGTCAATACTGACAGGTGGCACATGATTCTCAACTCCGGAGAAAAACACTTCAAGGATTTTTCAGTTTGAGACTTGAAAAACCTGAAGTCTTGAGAGCTGGAGTAAACAACAACCATCAGATCAGTTTGAAGTGGAAGGATAGGATAATCCAGAAGAGCTGCATCGCAAAAATATTGAGCCATCGATCTAAGATCCTGATCAACGAAAATGATTCGCTTCGGATCTAAAAGACGCGAAGAGTTTACACTCTGGAAAGCTTGAGAGTTGAAATTCCCAAAATGCAAAAATTCCCGAAATGAAAATCTCCGTCAGTCGTTGGATCATTCTAAGTGAANAGGATAATCCAGAAGAGCTGCATCGCAAAAATATTGAGCCATCGATCTAAGATCCTGATCAACGAAAATGATTCGCTTCAGATCTAAAAGACGCGAAGAGTTTACACTCTGGAAAGCTTGAGAGTTGAAATTCCCAAAATGCAAAAATTCCCGAAATGAAAATCTCCGTCAGTCGTTGGATCATTCTAAGTGAAAGAAAAGGATAAGCTAGAAGAGTTGCATCATAGACAGATTGAGCCATCAATCTAGGATCCTGATCGAAGAAGAACATTTAGTTTGGGTTTAAATTCATGAGGAGGTTACGCTTTGAAATGTTTGAGGTATGAAATACCCAAAGCTCAGAAATCTGAAATGAATAAGGATCATCAGAGTTGGAGGACAAATGAGGATCGTTGGTTCAGGGTTGTTGGTCAGCAGACCACATCAGCAAAAGGGAATAGTGGCAGACCTCGTCAGAAGACCACATCGACAGACCATGTCAGAAGACCACATCAACAAAAGGGCACAGTGGCAGACCTCATCAGAAGACCACGTCGACAAAACATGTCACCATACCATGTCAGCAAATATGCATGGCATAATCATGTGATGACAAGCATCAAGAGGAAATTGGCTCATTCCATGCCAACAAGTGATGTAAGCAAGTTATGTCACTCCGAGAGAATTAATTCGGGAGTTTCACCACCAAGAAATGTCAAAAGTCCTGAAGTCCTGAAGGACGAAGGACCAAAGGCACTCTCAGTCGTCGATCTAAGATACTATCCTAACTGTTAGATCAAGGACATGTGCCACAGTCAGAGAACGACAAGTGTCAAGTTGAAATCATCATTTCAAGTATGTGAAAATCACGAATCAAAGTGACACGTGGCAGTTGTTCATCTCGTGACACGTCATCAAGTAACACAAGAGTTACATCACTCTGGGAGTTTTACTTCAAGAGCTTTACCACTAGAAAATGACAAACACTCTGAAGTCCCTAATTTCGAAGTCCCGAAGTGGATACGAGATGTACGATCTAAAAGATCACTTCAGGAGCATTCTCATTTGTCGATCTAATCCAGTGGAAGGATAGCGTAAGTTGAAATCTCGGAAGTCTGGAGATGCGAAAGGATTGTGACCATTGATCCAAAAGGGACACACGTCGTTGGATTGTGGACTCCAGGTGAAATGCTCCAGGAGCAAGCGAAGTTTGAGAATCAAAACTCTTGAAGCCCGAAAGTCGGAATCGATCTCGTCTGTTGGTTTGGAGGGACACATGTCACCTGATCATCGAGACTAAGGATCGAGCATGGATAGAGGAAAGAAGGCTGAGTCGTCAATTGAAGAGGACAAATGTCAGCAGATCTTCCAGTCTGGAAGATATCCAGTCAACAGCAACAGGGTTTGATATCTGAAACTCCCGGATCCTGGTTCACGAAGTAAATCTCAGCCATTGATGAAGGAAGGTGAGATATGGTCTGTAGATTTGAGAGGATAGATCTAGAATGTTCGTTTAAGAGCACTGTCAAGATCGTGAGATCGGCAGACATGCTCCATTGCGGGGCTAGAACATGCTCGGGTCTTAATTTTTCGTGAGCAGGCCGCAATTGAAACCATGGCTTAGGAGAAAGGACGTGTGGAGGCTCGGAGTGAATTGTGGGGTGAAAAGCGGGTTTCCATCAAACCACCTATGGATGCACCTGCAATCACATGGTCACATGAATCTCATAGCCCAAGGTCTTATCGTGAAACGGATCCAGCACTCACTAGATAGAAATCAGGAAGTGCCTTTTGAATAGGCGTTTGGTCACCATTGATGGTCACATGAAAGGAAGGGGCTTAGAAATAAAAGCTAGTTCCTGCTGCTAAGTTTTTTCTCAGGAAGGGAAAAGGCACCAAAGGAACAAGAGGGCAGAAGTTCTCTCTGTCACTGCCGAGACAGATTGATTGTAATTGCAGAAAATGACTGATTGCATCTGCCAGAGAATTTGAAGAATATCAGGGTGATTGCCAGAGGAGATGAAGAGTCTTGAGGTAACTGCCAATGGAATGAAGTCTCATCATAGAGACAATTGACATATGGAAAAGTGTCGAATTTTGTAACTACAACAGAGAGGATAAGCTCAATTGTGACAGAGAAGATGAAGAGTCGCACTACCAAAGAAGGCAAAGAATCTCAGGATAAGCCACCGATGATAACTGCCAAAGAATACGATGAGCTGTGTGGACGATCCGACAGAGGACCTGGCATGATAAATATACACAGAATAGATAAGAGATGGTTGTTGCTGTGGATATTTATTCATGCGGGTAGAGGCATGTTGTCTACATGAGATGAAACACATAGAAGAGGTGTAGCGCATTGAATGGAAATAATACACAGATCATAAAGCACAGAAGAAAGAGATAGAGAAGAAATTATTATATGAGAGAGGAATCGAAATTTGAGGTGCGCATTCAGAGACAGAGAAGAAGAACATAAATCTCAAGGAGAGGTGAGCAGAGAGAGACTGATGAAGGTAGAGTAGAGCAATGTAGCAGAACAATGATGAGACTAGTAAGCCATAGATAAATGTTTTATCACTATGATAAATTCAAGAAAAGAAAAGATTTATATTTCAGGGTGGTAGGGAGGTGCTAGGGAGGACTGTTGTCCTCAAAGGTTCCAGTAGGTGCTTGAACACAAGCAGTTGTAGCTTCCATCTGGTTGTAGCCAGGAAAACCAGGCTGGCAGGGCGGTGCAAGGGAGAAATATTGTTCTCTGTTATATAGGTTGGTGTCTGTGTGACTGGAAGTCTAGGCTTCCATCCTGTTGGTGCTAGAACACTTGAGGAGTTGGTGCGTCCTTCTAGTGGGTGCTAGAGAAACTAGGGAGTTGGTGCTTCCTTCTAGTGTGTGCTAGAGAAACCAGAGAGTTGGTTCTCTCAGCAAGTTGTTGCTTGTAAAACCAAAGGTTGTAGCTTTAGGAGGAGTTAGAGCTCATAAGAATGATAATGTATGGAAAATAAAGATTACATATCATATCAAGAATAAGAGGTTTATTCCCTTTATGGGTTTCCTTGGGAAATATCTATCTCTGTATATTTCATGTGTGTGATTGATGTTGAATACTCTATTGCTTACCTCCCTACATTATTGTGATTGTCATTGAGTGTTCTATAAAGAGTTTAAAATAGGCATAATTTTTTAAGCACAATAGCAATTGATTCACACCCCCCCCCCCCTCTCAGTTTCCCAACAATTGGTATCAGAGCAGGTTCCTTTTATCTAAGGGTAGATCCTAGAGCTTAAACATGACTATCCATGAAGGAACCTCAACCGATAAGGCCCCCTTGTTCAATGGAATAAACTTTGCCTTTTAGAAAGTTAGGATAAGAACCTACATAATGGATTTAGGTGCAGACGTCTGGGATGTGGTAGAGAATGGTTATGTAAAACCATTTGTACTAGATAATAAGGATGACAAGATAAAATTCAGCTTCAACCCTAAGGGTATGAATGTTATTATGAGTGGGCTTGTAGAAGCAGAATTTGTAAAAGTTATGCACTTATAATCTGCCAAAGCAATGTGGGACAAAATCATTAGCAGTTATGAAGGTAATGAGAAGGTAAAGGATGCAAAGCTTCAAACCTACAGATTACAGTTTGAACAACTAAAGATGAATGAGGATGAGACAGATAATAAATTTTTCTTAAGCGTTGAGGAACTAGTAAATGAAATGAAAGAACTTGGTGAAAAAATTGAGGAAGCCTCTACCAGATAGATTTAACCCAAAGGTCTCTGCTATAGAAGAACTTAATGATATAAAATCTTTGGCTTTTGATCAACTTCTAGGAACGTTGACTGCATATGAAATGAGGATAGGTAAATATAAATCCACCACTAGATAATCTTCTTTTAAATCAGATAAGAATGAGGAATATGAGCCTGATGAAATTGAAGCAAAATTTGTGAGAAGACTAAAGAAAGGATCAGGCATGTTTCCCTTCAAATTTTTTAACTGTGGAAAAATAGGTCACTTTGCATCTAAGTTTCCACACAAAAAGAAGGACCAGAACTCTGAAGGTGAAGAGAAGTACAAATCCAAAATATTTGATAAAAAGAAAATTTTATGTGTCAACAATGATGACTCTTCCGAAGACACATATAGTGACTCTTCCTGTGAAGATAAGGTAAATGACTTCATGCTTATGGCCAAGGAGGATTATGATAATAAAAGCATAAGAAGTGATGTTAATGATGAAGAAGTTGTGGTTGACTTGGAAGGAGAGTTGATTAGCGCTGTGGAAGAGATTGACAGACTCAGGCTTAAGAAGAGAAAGGAAAAAAAATTGTTGATACAGTTCGAGAAAGGCAGTAAAAAACCTAAAGAAGAATTTGCCCTGCTAAAAGTGGAATTAGAAGAGGCAAAGAAAATCGAATACATTTTGAAACAACAGTTATCAGAAAAGAAGGCAATATGTGAATCTCTGGAAGAAGAAGTAGTGAAAACTAGGAAAGAGTTAGAGAAATTTCAAGCCTTGTATCACCAGAATCTGTCAAGCATCAAAGCCTCAGAAGGATTAGCCACCATTCTGAATCAGCAAAGGAATCCAAAGTTGAAAACTGGTTTGGGTTATGAAGAGGGATCAAGTAGTGGTCATCCAAACAACAAATAATCCATCAAGTTTGTCAAATATACAACTAATGAAAACAACAAACTTGCAGACACAAAGGAAGATAATCAGCAGTCAAGGAGGAGTAAAGGAAAAGGTGCCAGAACTGAATCTGTAGATCAAAGAAATAATACACCCTCTGCCCAAGGAAATCATATGATCCAGATTATTTTCGACACGAAATGAGAGAGGAGATATAATAAATAAATGCACAGAGATATCGCATATATTCAATAATATAAAAGAAATGTAACCATACACACAGATATATAGTAATACATGATTTCTATTAATGAAATAAATGTACAGAGACTGTAAAAATACAGAGTGAAAGACTCGCTAGAATGGTGGCAACTTATCTCTGAGAAGAGATGTGACGGCCACTCACATTCGCAAGAAGATGATTACAAAATGAGGCTCTGAAGGCCTTTTTAACAATAAGAAGGGATGCCAAAATCCCTAGACATCCAAAAACCTAACCCTAGGAGATGAAGCGCCAAAAGTCATGTGACCCCGTTTGGGTAAGTTAGTACATCAACTTCCCAGGGTTGTAACTTTTGCATACGATCTCTGTTTTAGGCGTATGATAGCCGATGGAAAGGTATTGTCGGGGAGATTCATTTTAGGTGCAATATTGAAGGAACTTTCAAATTGCAAACATGTTTTCCCAAAAAACATTGTTTAGGGCCTCAAAATGGCCCTAGAAGTTAAAACCTGCTAAAAATAGTAAATTACCAAAATTGCCAGAAAATTGTTTTGAGCCAGTTGGAAAAGGTGGGTGGCCACTGATATCCACCTGGATCAATCCTCTCTCCTTAGGAAGAAATGGTGTCCATTGCATTGAGTGCCTGGGTGAGAGGGAAAAGCATCTATTGAATCTGCATCTTGATGAGTTGCTTGTCTTGTTGGAGAAGTTGTGTTGCTTAGCTTGTTGAAGTTTGTCACGAACATGTGGCTGGAAGGGTTGGACCTTTTTAACCAGTCTGGATACATGAGATTCTTTTGTGCAGAAGGAATATTTACACCTTGCTGCAATCTTGTCGACCTGCTTCTATTGGATAGAAGGTGCTTGGGTCAAGGCTGTAGTGGTTGCAGTATCCTTCTGTTCACCTTTTGAACAGATTGTGAAGAAGCTGAATTTTGTAGTATGATATAGTACCTTGCGGCATTGTTTAGGTGGAACAGTAGTCAGAACTACCTCTAGTATTCTGTAGAGATGACCCCCTAGAGAAACAATGGCACTGTGGGGTCAAGACTCATAAAAAGCATGGCGTCTCCACATATATGGTTGGCCCAAGAGAACATCACACACATCCAGTGGGGGAAAATCACATAATACCTCATCCTTGAAAGGATGGATTTCGTATGACAATCGACACTGTTGGTTGACACGAAGATCACATCCTTGGTGAAGCCACCCGATGTTGTATGGTTGCAGGTGTGGTGTTGTCGACAATCCCAACTATTTTACGACCTCTGCTGAGATGAGGTTCTTCTGGCTTCCACTATCAACAATAAAATGTAGGGGGGTCCCCTTCACCCACATCTGTGAATGAAAAAGGCGCTCCCCCTCTTCAGGATCTGTTGGTTCTTTTGGTTGAATTGTTGCGGTCACGACAATAGCAGTGGGGTCTACATCAATGATCTGTGCTTTACCAATATTTTGAGAATCAGATTTCAAATTAGGGTTTGGCTGCTTGTCTTTGATCTCAGCCACAAATGACTATTTTGAGTGACATTCATTGGTGTTGTTCTAGGGGCTTTTGTGGAAATCGCACCATTTTCCGGTGTCCTTCTTTGTCTTTCCGTGACCCTTCTTTTCCTATGGCTTGGACTAGTTTTCGGGAGACTATTTTTTAGGGTCGTTTTTGTCATACTTTTTTTGTTGCGTATTTGCAGACCCGAACTCCTGTTTGTTCTGGTGCTTAAATTTTTGCTCGATTTTAACAGCATATCAATAAGCAACACCGAGTGATGAGATGTCCAAAAAATCCGTTTTAGTTTGGATGTATCTGTGTAGATCCCCATGGTATTTTAGAACCAAATTTGATTTGGAGTCTTTGATACCTAGCTTGGTGCGCAAGGTATGGAATTTTTTGGTGAACTCCAGAACTTCTTGGCCCCTCTCATGTCATAGAGTGGACCATCTCATGTATTGGTCCTCATAGTTTCCAACAGGGTAATATTGTTCCTTTACCGCATCCAAAAAAAAATCCCAAGTGGGCTCAGCCCCATATATTCCAAAATCCTCTGTGGAACTCTGCTCCCAGTAAGTTTCCCACCAATGTTTGACATGGGGGAGAGCCTTAAAGAGCGCGAATATGATATTTTCTCTGTCGAAAAAATTGTGAATAGAGAAATAACCTTCTAACATATTTAACCATTTATCTAGGGCATCTGCATCTATTTGACCTTCAAATATACGAATATCAAAATTAACCTGTACCTTAAAAGGCGAGGTGCCTCCAAAGTGGTCACTTGATGAAGATGCACCTGATGCTATCAAGAGACATTGAAGGATGTGGGAAAATTTCTCCATCATTTCGTCCCTCTGTCGCGTGAGAGCTTGCTCAAGCAACAAATTGATAGGATCGTTTGCTTTGTCGTTTTTATTTTCTTCCACCATTAAGGGTTTATTGGGTGTGCAAGAGAAATTTTCCTCAAGAGAGACAAGCTCGAGACCCAAATTTCTATACTCGAACCTCGTCGGGGACATGCACTAAAAAAAACTGATCAAGAGCAGCCTGCTCTGATACCACTGATCCGGATTATTTTCAGCACGAAATGAAAGTGGAGATATAATAAAGAAATGCACAGAGATATCATAGATATTCAATAATATAATAGAAATGTATCAAAGATGTAACCATAAACACAGATATATAGTAATAAATGATTTCTATTAATGAAATAAATGTACAGTGACTGTAAAAATACAGAGTGAAAGACTCGCTAGAATGGTGGCAGCTTATCTCTGAGAAGAGATGTGACGGCTACTCGCATTCGCAAGAAGATGATTAAAAAATGAGGCTCTAAAGGAATTTTTTACAATAAAAAAGGATGCCAAAATTCCTATACATCCAAAAACCTAACCCTAGGAGATGAAGCACCAAAAGTCATGTGGGCCCCGTTTGGGTAAGTTAGTACATCAACTTCCCGGGGTCATAACTTTTGCATACGATCTCCGTTTTAGGCATATGATAGACCGTTGGAAAGGAATTTTCAAGGAGATTCATTTTAGGTGAAATATAGAAAGAAAATCCATATTGAAAACATGTTTCCCAAAAAACATCATTTAGGGACTCAAAATGGCCCCAAAAGTTAAAACCTGCTAAAAATATAAATTACCAAAATTGCCAGAAAATTGTTTTGAGCCAGTTGGAAAAGGTGGGTGGCCACTGATATCAAGGAGGAGTAAAGGAAAAGGTGCCAGAATTGAATCTGTAGATCAAATAAATATTACACCCTCTGCCCAAGGAAATCACCTGCATGGAAGAAATCGACCTGCTCAAAGAAGACAACCATTTTCTAGGTACAAATATTTTTTCTATGGATATTGTTTCTACTGTTCTAAATTTGGCCACAAAGCTATAAATTGTTCCTTAATATTTAGACATGAGCAATCAAGACACCCAAGGAATAAATATCTACCACAACAAAGTATGAGAAAGCCAAGTAACAAACAACCATAGATTGAAAATTGTCAAATTAAGTTTAGAGACATGCAACTGAGGAGGTCAAGAAATAATAAACAGTCAATGAGTGGACAACGTTGAAAAAATCACTTTGACCTATTGAAAAATGATGTTAAATGCTATAATTGTCATAACTTCGGCCACAAAGATGAAAACTTCCATCTGAAGAATTACAAAGCAGATCCAAGGATAAATACCTTTGCTAGAAATGCCATCACTTGGGAAAATAAAGATAGTGAAAAATGTGGTCTAGTACTTTCAACTCAAAAATAGAAGTAATCATGGAATATAGACAATGGATGTTCCAAGCACATGACTAGAGACAAGGATGATCTTTTGTCTATGAGTAAAATAAAAACAAGAAATGTGACCTTTGAAGAAGATTGTAAGGTAAAAAATGTAAATTCAGGACAAGTGGTGGCTAAAGGCATAAGGACAGATAATGATGTTAACAATGAATCCTCCCATGCAAGAAAAGAAGAAGTAGAAGAAGAATCATGTCATAAACTAGAAGAAGAAGTTTTGAATCTTAGAAAGAAGGTTGAAAAGTCAAACACCCAAATCAATTTCTTGAACAGTTCCATGACCTTGGATGCGATCTTGGATAGTCAGAGATCACCAAATGATAAATCCGATCTTATATTTAACAAGGAAGAAATCAGTACTCCTAAGAATCCTGATGCAAGTCCTTCATTTGTAAAAAGGGAAAGCAGGTATGACTTAGGTTCTTCAGGTTCAAAGAATGAAAGAAATACTACAATATTTAGAAGATCAGATCAAGGAAGACATCTAGAAGCTACTCATACACCTCAAAGTAAGTTTAGACGAGAGACACCTTCTTGGATGAATCAAGGTAGGTATGAGAGTGTTTGTAACGGTTATTGTTTTCTCTTATGATGGATATGGTCATAAAATCCTTGGATTGTAGGCATCATGAAAAAAAATATGAGCTACAATTTTTCAGTGTTCCATTAGGACAGTAACATCCTTTAGGAACACAGGGGGCGTCATTCAGTTATGACAAGAAAAGGTTGGTGAAGGAGTCTCAGTAAGAGAGGTGAGAAATATTGAGTTTTCTACAGAGGAAACAACTGAAGCTGAAAATGAACAGGTCCAAGAATCAGAAGGAAAAGACTCTGAGTTAGATACAAATACTCTGCAGGACTCAAATCAGAGAATCCATCCTGTCAGGGGGAGTACTGCAACAACTTAGGGGGAGCATGTTTTCTTTGACATTGATGTCAAAGGGGGAGAAAAGGAGTGGTCCAGATTCTACAGTTGGATGTCTAAGTAGAACAGTGCAGTCCTTCAGGGTTGCCATCCATGCCAAAGGGGGAGATTGTTGGCATGTTTATAGCAGAGTGTTCTTGTCATTGATGGAAAGAACAACAATGATGATAGTATGCTTACAGGAAAGAAAATATCAGGAGGAATAACGTGAGTATGCAGAGATCAAATCTCAGAAGCAATGTCACTTTGCGCTTTCGAGAAGTGCAACCGAGGTCCAAGAGAAGGACATGCAGGAGGAGAAAAGGTTGAGACCTTTGAACACTTAGAAAACCTTCTAAGTTAGAGAGATCATAAATCTCAGGAGGAAGAACGAAAGTGGTCATTGGATCACTAATATCAAATACCCGATGACCATTAGATTAGTGCCCAGTGACCAAAGGAAGCGTAGAGGAGAAGTACAGATCTCAGTTGTTGGATCTAAGCACGAAGGATCAGCAGTAGTTGGATCCAAAGATAAATGCACGAAGGTTAAAGCCTTTGATGAGCATAGGAGAGCGAACTTGTCAAAGTCCCGAAGTCTCGAAGTAAGTAGGGATTGTCCATCGTCAAGACTGACAGGTGGCACAGGATCCTCAACTCCGGAGAAAAACACTTCGAAGATTTTTCAGTATGAGACTTTGAAAAATATGAAGTCCGGAGAGCTGGAGAGTCGGAGTAAGTGAGAGATGTCAGATCAGTTTGAAGTGGAAGGATAGAATAAGCCAAAAGAGTTGCATCGAAGAAAGATCAAGTCGTCGATCTAAGATCTTGATCAATGAACAAGATTTGCTTCAGATCTAAAAAATGGGAGGAGGTTACACTCTAGAAAGCTTGAGAGTTGAAATTAACGAAATACAAATATTTTCCAGTCGTTGGATCATTATAAGTGGAAGGACAGGATAAGCTAGAAGAGCTGCATTGCAGAGAGATCGAGCCATCGATCTAGGATTCTGATCGATGAACAACATTTAGTTCAGGTTTAAAGTCGTGAGGAGGTGACGCTCTGGAATGTTTTGGGTATGAAATACTTGAAGCCCAAAAATATGAAATGAGTAAGGACCATTGAATTTGGAGGACAAATGAGAACCATTGGTTCTGGGTTTTTGGTCAGCACAACATGTCAGCAAAAGGGCATAGTGGCAGACCTCATCAGAAGACCACGTTGGTAGACCATGTCAAAAGACCACGTCAGCAAAAGGGCATAGTGGCAGACCTCGTCAGAATACCACGTCGGTAGACCTTTTCAGTAGACCACGTCAACAAATATGCATGGAATAATCAGATGATGACAAGCATCAAGAGGAAATTGACTCGTGCCATGTCAACAAGTGACGTAAGAAAGTTACATCACTTCGGGATAATTTCTTCGGGAGTTTCACCACCATGAAATGCAAAAATTCCCGAAGTCCTGAAGGATGAAGGTCCGAAGGCACTCTTAGTCATCGATCTAAGATACTATCCTAACCGTTAGATCAAGGACACATGGCACAGTCAGAGAACAACAAGTGTCAAGTTGAAATCAACATTTCAGGTACGTGCAAATCACGAATCAGAGTGACACGTGATAGTTTCTTGGCTCGTGACACATCATCAAGTGACACAAGAGTTACGTCACTCCGGTAGTTTTAATTCGAGAGATTTACCACTATAAAATTACAAAGACTCTGAAGTCTCGAATGTCGAAGTCCTGAAGTGGACATGAGACGTCCGATCTGAAAGATCACTTCAAGAGAATTCTCATTCATCAATCTAATCCAGTGGAAGGATAGCGTAAGTTGAAATCTTTGAAGTTCGAAGATGCGAAAGGATCATGACCATTGATCCAAAAGGGACACACGTCATTGGATCGTGGACTCTAGGTGAAATGCTCCAGGAGAAAGTGGAGTTTGAGTATCGAAACTCTTGAAGCCCGAAAGGAGAAATCGATCTCATCCATTGGTTTGGAGGGCCACATGTCACCTGATCGTTGGGAATAATCACACATGGATAGAGGAAAGAAGGTAGATCCATCGATTGAAGAGGACAAATGTCAGTAGATCTTCCATTCCGAAAGATATCCAGTCAGTAGCAACAAGGCTTGAGATCTGAAACTCCAGAGCCTAGATCACGAAGTAAATCTCAGTCGTTGATGAAGGAAGGTGAGATCTAATCCATAGAATTGAGGGGACATATTTGGATCGTCCGTTCAAGAGCACCGTCAAGATCGTGATATCGATGGTCATCCTCCATTGCGGGGCCAGAACATGCTCAGGTCTTAATTTTTTGTGAGCAGGACACAATTGAAATCATGGTTTAGGAGAAGGGACGCATGGAGACTCGTAATGAATTGTGGGGCGAAAAGAGGGTTGTCCTCAAACCACCTATGGACACACCCGCAATCACGTGGTCACATGAATCTCATAGCCCAAGGTCTTATCATGAAATGGAGCAAGCGCTCACTAGATAGAAATCAGGAAGCGCCTTTTGAATAGGCGTTTGGTCACTGTCGATGGTCACATGAAAGGAAGGGGCTTAGCAAGAAAAGATAGCGCCTTCTGTGAATTTTTTTCTCAGGAGGGGAAAAGGTGCTAAAGGAAAAAGCAAATAGAAGTTCTCTATGTAACTGTTGAGACAGACTGATTATAACTGCAGAAAATGACTGATTGCATCTGCCAGAGAATTCGAAGAGTATCAAGGTGATTGCTAGAGGAGATGAAGAGTCTCAAGGTAACTTCCAGTGGAATGAAGTCTCATCATAGAGAAAATTGACAGATGGAAAAGTGTCGAAGTCTGTAACTACAACAGAGAGGATAAGATCAACTGTGACAGAGAATACAAAGAGTCGCACTGCCAGAGAAGGCAAAGAATCTTAGGATAATCCACTGATGACGAACAAACTCATGATAACCGCCAAAGAAGATGATGAGTTGCATGGATGATCTAACAAAGGACCTAGCATGATAAATATACACAAAACATGTAAGAGATGGTTGTTGCTATGGAGAGTTATTCATGCAGGTAGAGGCATGTTGTGTGCATGAGATGAAATGCAGAGAAGAGGCATAGTGCATTGAATGGAATCAATACACATAGCATAAAGCATAGAAGAAAGAGATAGAGCATAAATGTTTATCTAAGAGAGGAAGAGAAAGCTGAGGTGTGCATTCAGAGACAGAGTATAAGAACATAAAGCTCAAGGAGAAGCGAGCAGAGAGAGACTAATGGAGGCATAGTAGAACAATGTAGCAGAACAATGATAATACTGGTAAGCCATAGATAAATGTTGTATCACTGTGATAAATTCAAGAAAAGAAAAGATTTATATTTCAGGGTGGTAGGGAGGTGCTAGGGAGAACTGTTCTCCTCAGATGTTCAAGTAGGTGCTTGAACACATGGAGTTGTAGCTAGGAAAACCAGGGTGGAAGGGTGGTGCAATGGAGAACTATTGTTCTTTGCTATACAAGTTGGTGCCTGTGTGACTAGAAGTCAATGCTTCTATCCAGTTGGTGCTGGAACACTTAGGGAGTTGGTGCTTCCTTCTAGTGGGTGCTAGAGAAACCAGGGAGTTGGTTCTTCCTTCTAGTGGGTGCTAGAGAAGCCAGAGAGTTGGTTCTCTTAGCAAGTTGTTGCTTGTAAAAACAGAGGTTGTAACCTCAGGAGGATTTGCAACTCATAAGAATGATAATGTAAAGAAAATAAAGATTACATATCATATCAAGAATAAGAGGTTTTTTCCCTTTATCGGTTTCCTCAGGAAATATCTATCTCTGTATATTTCATGTGTGTGATTGATGTTGAATACTCTATTGCTTACCTCTCTGCATTATTGTGATTTTCATTGAGTGTTTTGTAAAGAGTTTAAAATAGGCACAATTGTTTAAGCACAGTAACAACTGATTCACCCCCCCCCTCTAAGTTTTCCAACATCAGCTCTCTAAATGCGAGTGTGGAAATTTATGGTGGTACTAAGCTATTGAAGGTATCCCTTTGGCCAAACCCTCAAACTTGGTCATCTCATCTTCCTGTATTGCATCACTGTTGATAATTGTATATCAAACCTTGTATTTGGAAAATAGTGTTGAGGTGGAAAACCCAAAATTTAATAAATTCCTTGTTTGTGCTCTTTTTGGTCATGGGTTTTGTTGATTATTTACTGTGCGAAGATAGAAAGAATGTTAATCCCATTAATTTTTTATGTAATAGAATTTGTCACGAGGAAATATTTTGGGTGATGGCAGCATTGCAAAAATATTTTTAAAGGATACGACTTTCTCTGTGTTTTATTTTATATAAAAAAAATACCTCTATGGATGAATTATATATTCGTTGAATGAGTTTTGCGAACCAGAATGAAATGGGATTTTGGAAGCATTATTATTTGAAGTCTTAGTTTGGAATAGTGTTATACACAAGGATCCCTTTTGTAGCCACTTCGTGGAACCATGTAGTGATTTAAAATGTACCATTGTTGATATCGTGGACCATAGTCTGTCCTTTCCTCGAATGTTGGTTGTGATTATTGTGATTATTTTGATGTTGTGTCTCCTCGACTCTGTTGCACACAAGATGTGTTATTACTGTTGAATGTTTATTGGGCAATAAATTGTGAAATTATTACTGTGCAATGCAATTTCTAAATGAAAATGAGCATCCTCGAAATGAAACCCCAGTTCTGATTTTTGGAAATAGGGTATTGAATTTCAATTTTGAAACAGTAAAGAGGTTTAAATTTTAATGTTGAGAATGACATTGTTTGATATATGACAGAACAATATCCATGGGAGTCCCTTCCATTATATCATTTTACACAAAATACACTTCCCTCATTATCCCAATTACATTTTTCTTCACTCCCTGTTCAGTTGTTACTCATTTTTAAGGAAAATTCTGTATTGAAATAAAAGAAACAAGGTGGAAGTTAATTAATGATTGATATTCTAGGAGCTGGTTGTATACATATTTTTATTGTTTTATTGATTTCTTGAAAAATTTTCATGAATATTTCCCTTCCATTATATCACTTTACGCTAAATACAAGCCCTCCATACTCCCAATGACCCTATCAATTCCCTGTTCTCGTGGCAATTAATAAATGGAAATTTTATGGATGGATTGCATGTGTCCTATAGTAAATAATGGAGCCAACTCTTGATTTATTTAAGTGGAGTTTCATGTATGGGTTATTAAGAAATTTTCATGACTAATTAAATATTGCTACAGGATGAGTTTTTTCAGTAAGGGTAGTAATGGCCAAAATAATAGAGGCAAGGGTAACTAGCAGTGAGGCCATAGGAGGCCTCCATTTTCTATTCACTTTGATGTTGATCCGCAATATTTGAACCAGTTTTTCAAGTAGGGTTTTTCAATTTGGTTGGCCATGGTAGATTACATCCCTGACCTGACAGACCCCCATTTCAACCTCCTAAGAATTTTCCTAGCATTCCTATTCCTCCACATGTGTCAATGCAGCCCGAAGTCCCTTCTAATGACGGTTGGAAATAAATTGTCCACCAACATGTCTCTCACCATCATGGTTGGCCCACTGTTTCATTTCCTTTACCACCACTAGTTAATCCCAATGCCCAAATTTCTCATGCTCTTTCTCCAGTATAGTCCTTGCACGCCAGAAAAATATTAAAAATCGATATCCCACAATCTATGCAAGACAAAGGAAAATCAACAACCTCCCCCTCCAATCCATCCATAGAGTCTTCTAAATATGTTTCTTCACGTCTATACCTAAAAGATGACTTCTCCTATGTGATTAGCGAAATACAGCCCAAAGGGTCTAACCAACCAACGGATACCCCAGAAAAGTCAAGAGGAGGCAACAGTGAGAAGAGGAAATATGCCTCACACAACAGAAAATATGTCTTTTAAATGTTTGTTTTATGATATTCAGTGATGAAGACAATGTTCAATTATTTTCAACATATTTTGGACAACAAGCTTTATTTTGGATATTTTTGTGGATAAGATGGATATATTATTTTTTTGGGATATGGTCTTAAATTTTTCTGATATTTAAATATTTGACTTAAATGATATCCATGGGAGCTACAAGGGTGTTATATGATCCAAATGATTATTTTGTATTTTATATTTGATGATTGACAAAGAGAATAATGGGAGTCACAAATGGTCCCACCTATTTAGTTATTATTAATAAGACCCTTATTTATATATTATTATTAATTATTTCTTCCCAAAGTAATTAGTTAAGTTAATTTGACTTAACTAAAGTGTTGAAATAATGTAACTGCAAAGAGTATTCTTATTATTATTGATATATTATTCATAGGATCAATCCCCATTGTGGATTGATCATGTCGGTTATCGTAATAGGACTAAATCCCCTTTTGTGGATTGGTCAAAAGACAATTGTAATAGGTAGAATAAGAAGTCGGCCCCAACAGATATTAAAGAGACCCAGAAATATAATAAAGGTGGGTTTACCCACCCAGTTTGAGAAGTCGGCCCTGCCAGTGAAGAGACACTTTACACGTGCCAGACTTGTATAAATAAAGGAGGCTAGTGCCTCACGTAGACACAACTCACTTGCTCATTTTGAGAGACACGTTTAGATCTGCTACCGGAGAAGAAGGAGAGAGAGAGTGGCGCATATATGGGAGAGAAATTTATGTATTAGTTTCAGAGATCTCTTGGCATTGTATTGGCTATCTATATTAAGGAAGTTTTGTTGGGTTTTCTTCCCCTAGAGGGTTTCCCAGGATAAATTATGTGTCTCTTCTGATTGTGTATTTCTCAATGATATTGGATTATGCTATTGTTATCTAATGAAATGAAAACATCTATAATAATGGCTTAAACATTAAAATGGTATCAAAGCCAAGTTGAAGGAAGCATCTTTCACAAGTGAAAAACGTCATTATTACCGTACATGAAAATTAGGGATTTTTGGTGGTGAAGCTTTTCAGCCCCAAAACCATCTAGAAAAGTGCGCCCTCCCCTAAGGATAAATTTGTCACTCTCAACACACCTTTTAGTGGTTGGATCTCCTGGAAAGTGAAACCTTAGTTTCACAAAGACCAGAAGTACTAGAAGTACCAGAGTACCAGAGGTACTAGAAGCACCAGTCCAGAAATCCGCAGATCGAATTTGAAGGAGAAAAAGTTGGATTTTCTCAGATCCAAACACACCAAGCTACTCACCTCAGCCAAGCGCACCTCCTGGTAAGTTCATTTTTTTTATTTTGAGCACTTTCATTTTTCGATCATTTTCCTAGCTCTAGGTAAAGATGTCTGCAAGCGTTAGGCTTGTTGACAAGTTAGAAAGAGTGGAAAACTTCCATGCCTGGAAGTATAGGATTGGCCTCATTCTTGAAGAGAATGACCTAGCAATATTCTTCAAAGAAGAAGTATCGGAACCCGACGATGCTGTAGAAAAGACAAAGCATCAAAAGGACACAATAAGGGCCAAAAGAATCATTGCAAATTCAATCAAAGACCACCTGATTCCTTATGTTTCATCCAAGAAGACTCTGAAAGAGATGTTTTATGCCTTGACCAGACTATATGAAGGAAAGAACATAAACCACAATATGAATCTAAGAACTCAACTAAAGAATACAAGAATGCAGAAAGGAGAAATGATTCAGGAATACTTCTCCAGAATCTTAGAATTCAAAGAACAGCTAGAAGCTATTGGAGATACCATAGACGAAGACAAACTCATAATGACAGCCCTAAATGGTCTCACAAGAACTTGGGATGCTTTCATCCAAACGATATGTGCCAGAAAGGAGAAACTGAAGTTTGACAGTCTATGGGAAGAATGCATCCAAGAAGAAACAAGAGTAACAAATCGTGAAGAGTTACTAGCAAGGGATGATGATCAAGCCCTAGCTACTCACACCAAAGGAGGAAGGAAGAAACCCTACTTCCAAAAGGAGACTCATAAAGAGCCTCAACAATCAAATAAATTCAATCATAAAGAATCTCATCCAAGGAGATTTCAGAAGAGAGGACAATGAAAGGAAAGAGACTAC
>JASDQU010014934.1:29658-54359 GCA_032191745.1 Picea mariana
CATTTGT
Organism: Picea mariana; assembly: GCA_032191745.1. Taxonomy (NCBI): domain Eukaryota; kingdom Viridiplantae; phylum Streptophyta; class Pinopsida; order Pinales; family Pinaceae; genus Picea; species Picea mariana. Next base: position 29,666 of record JASDQU010014934.1, read on the forward strand.
ATAATGCTATCATTGTGACAATATGGGACACATTGTGAAGTTTTGTCTAGCCAGACGAGAAGAATACAAGAGAAAACATAAGAGGCTCCATGCCCATGTAGTCGAAGATGAAGATCCACCCGCAAAGATGATAAGAGAGTATATCAAAGACCATGTCTTGATCTTGGCCCTTTCAAGATCTGTAACACCTTGAGAGGACACGTGGCTCATTGACAGTGGTGCATCCAAGCACATGACGGGATAAAGAAACATTCTCTCTTGTATCTCAGAAAAGAAGTTTTCTCAGAAAGTGACACTTGGTGATGATTACCAATATCCCATCAAGGGAATGGGAGAATCAAACCATAAACTAAATTCAGGGAATTCATTAAAAATGAAGGACATACTATATGTACCAGGCTTGAAGAAGAACCTACTCTCCATTTCAGATTTAGAAAAGAAAGGCTTCAGAGTTGCCTTTATAGATGGAGAAGTTCTTATGTGGGCTAAAGGAGAAACCTTAAATGAAGCAATCATCATTGGAAATGAAGAAAATGGCTTGTATAAACTAAAGGGTCACTCAGAGGCCATGACCCATGCCATTGAAAAATCATATGAACTTTGGTGTAGAACGTTAGCCCACATCAACTACAAGGCACTACCATACATATGCAAAGCGGTCACAGGTTTACCAGAACTCAAAGGTGACCATAAAAGCGTATGCAATGGATGTGCACAAGGGAAGAATATCAAGAACCCATTTCCGAAGAGGGATAGCAAGACAGAAGGAGTCCTAGAACTCATCCATTCAGATGTATGTGGCCCAATGCCATCATCCTCCATTAGTGGGTATGTATATTATGTATCATTCATTGATGATTACTCTCGTAAAACTTGGATATATTTCTTAAAGACTAAAGATGAACTGTTCAGTGAGTTCAAGGAATTCAAAGCCTTGATAGAGAACCTTTCTGAAAGAAATATTAAGATACTCAGGTCAGATAATGGAGGAGAATATACCTCAAAAGAGTTTTTGAACTTCTGTAAAGATGTTGGGATCAAGAGGGAACTCACTACTCCCTATAATCCCCAACAAAATGGTGTAGTTGAACGAAAGAACAGAACCATACTGGAAGTTGTGAAGACTATGATCCATGATCAAGATCTTCCTATGTGCTTATGGGAAGAAGCAGCAATGGCAGTTGCTTATGTGTAGAACCAATTATCCCATAGTGCACTTGGGATCAAGACACCGTAAGAGATGTTCACCAGAAACAAGCCATAGGTAAGCCATCTCAAAATATTTGGCTGTCCAATGTTTATTCATATACCTAAAGAAAAGAGAAACAAGTTGGACCCTTCAGGAAAGAAGGGAATATTTTTGGGATACTGTGAGGTCTCCAAGGCCTTCATAATCTATATACCAGGTCAACATCACATTGATATCAGCAGGGATGTGACCTTTGATGAATATGCAATGCTCAAGAAATCTAAACTATGCCAGCTTGAAGAGGTATATGAAGAGGAACCCGTAATCCTCAGTACTGTAATGAGGGAGGTTCCCAGAGTTGTAGAACTAGTGAGGGAAGTCGTAACTTCCCCTGATGGGGAACTTATAGAAGACCATGATATAGTAGAAGTGCAAGAACCTCCTCAAATGACGATCCTCCATAAAAGAAAGCCAGCTTGGGATAGAGAGCTTATTCAAGATGGAGAGAAGTATGGTGTTCCCCAACGAACTACGAGACAGGTGAAAAGACCAAAGCCATTCTCCAGTTATATGGCTTTGATGTGTGATCTCCTAAAAGAGGAGCCTACCTTCTTTGAAGAAGCCATTCAGAGGAAAGAATGGGCAGATGCCATGACAGAGGAATACCAATTCATAATGAAGAACAAAGTATGGGAAATAGTTCCCAGACCAAAGAATAAATATGTGGTATCCTTCAGATGGCTCTTCAAAATAAAACATGTTGTTGATGGAAGTATTGAGAAGTATAAAGCAAGATTTGTCACTCGTGGATTTTCCCAAAAGGAAGGCATTGACTATGAAGAGACATTCGCTCTTGTGTCCATATACACTTCGATCAGAACCATCATAGCTCTTGCAGCTAAGATGAAGTGGAAGCTGCACCAGATGGACATGAAGACAACTTTCCTAAATGGTGTCATCGAAGAGGAAGTGTATATAGAGAAACCTCAAGGATTTGAGGTTGAAGACAGGAAGTCTCATGTCTGCAGATTGAAGAAAGACTTATACGGATTGAAGCAAGCTCCTAGAGCTTGGTATGGCCATATAGACAGTTTCTTGACGAGCTTAGGCTTTACCCAGAGTAAAGCAGACTCAAATCTCTACTTCAAAATCATGAAAAATGAGCCAGTAATCTTACTACTATATGTGGATGACTTATTCTTAACTAGAGAAGAAAATCTCATCACTAAATGTAAAAAGAGACTTGCCTCGGAATTTGAAATGAAAGACCTTGGCCTAATGCATTATTTATTAGGTCTTGAGGTATGACAAAGTCCTCAGAGAATCTTCCTTAACCAAGGGAAGTACATGATCAAAATCTTGAAGAGATTCGACATGTTGGAATGCAAACCCATGAATACACCCATGGAAGCAAAGTTGAAGCTGTTGGTCGATACTTCGTCATAATTGATTGATGCCACACTGTATAGATAGATTATTGGATTGCTTATGTACCTGATGAACACCAGACTAGACATTTGTTTTTCCGTGAACACCTTGAATCAGTCTCTGGTAGAACCCAGACATGTTCACCTAGTGGCTGCAAAACATGTGATGAGGTACCTTAAAAGTACAATAGATTATGGTCTCAGCTATGATGGAGATCATGATTTCACATTGAGTGGATATACTGATGCAGATTGGGCAGGAAGTGTTTCTAACAGGAAAAGCACTTCAGGATGTTGTTTCAATTTGGGATCATCTATGATATCATGGTAGAGTAGGAAGCAATCTAGTATTGCTCTCAACACAGCGGAAGCAGAATACATTGTTGCATGTTCTGCTAGCTACGAAGCTATATGGCTTCGAAAGTTGTTGACTGACCTATTTGACTTAGAGATGAGAGCAACCTTGATTCTATGTGACAACCAGAGCTGCATAAAAATGATAGAGAATCCTGTATTCCATGATAGGTTGAAGCACATAGAGATTTGTTATCATTACATCCGTGACATGGTACAGAGAGGAGCTGTAAAGCTCCAGTACATTAGCACAGATGAACAGGTTGTTGATGTGTTGACCAAGCCCCTATCTCGTGTGAAGTTTGAGTACTTCCGAGATAAGATTGGCATAATTCAAAAGGACCTTCCTCGAAAGGGGAGTAGTTGCTGTGATGAGATATTCCCTGCTTCCAACCTTGTGGTTGTGACGTAAAGCAGGACGTGTACCTTGCTTTTGACCTAGTTGTCAGACATAAAGAAAGATAAGACATGTACCTTGCTTCTGACCCAGTTGTCAGATGTAAAGCAAGATGAGATTTGTTCCTTTCTTCTGACCTAGTTGTCAGACGTAAAGCAAGATGAGATGTGTTCCTTACTTCTAACCTAGTTGTCAGACGTAAAGAAAGATGAGATGTTCCTTGCTTCTGACCTAGTTGTTAGATGTAATGCAAGAAGAGATGTTCCTTGCTTCTGATCTAGTTTTCAGACGTAAAGAAAGAAGAGATGTGTCTTGCTTCTAACCTAGTTGTTAGACATAAAGCAAGAAGAGATGTTCCTTGCTTCTAACCTATTTGTCAGACGTAAAGAAAGAAGAGATGTTCCTTGCTTCTGACCTAGTTGTCAGACGTAAAGCAAGATGATATGATGAGACTAGCACTGAGCTTCCGGATGGATAGATGTGATGTAAAGCCAGTCTAGTATCCTGGTTCCGACCAGATGGTTGTGACGTAAAGAAGGACGAATATCTTGCTTCCATCTTGAGTGTTGTGATGTAAAGCAAGACGATGAGATGAGACAAGTATTGAGCTTCCAGCTTGACAACTGTGACGTAAAGTCAGTCTTGTATTATGATGAGACAGCCTTGTGTTGTGATGATGATGATGTATCAGTTTTTAAACTAATACATATTGATGCAGATGATGATGGCATTCCTTTGAGAATGACGATGATGCTAATGAAGAAAACTTTCTATGATTTATAGATACGCCAGTCAGTGTTCCAAGACGATATTGATGATGTTGTCCTCTCACCCACTTGATGTTGTTGATGATGTTGTCCTCTCTCTCTCGCATGATGCTGCTGAAGAATACCCTTCTTGTTAAGGGGGAGTGTTGAAATAATGTAACTGCAAAGAGTATTCTTATTATTATTGATATATTATTCATAGGATCAATCCCCATTGTGGATTGATCATGTCGGTTATTGTAATAGGACCAAATCCCCTTTTGTGGATTGGTCAAAAGACAATTGTAATAGGCAGAATAAGAATTCGGCCCCAACAGATATTAAAGAGACCCAGAAATATAATAAAGGTGGGTTTACCCACCCAATTTGAGAAGTCAGCCCTGTCAGTGAAGAGACACTTCACATGTGCCAGACTTGTATAAATAAAAGAGACTAGCGCCTCACTTAGACACAACTCACTTGCTCATTTTGAGAGACAAGTTTAGATCTGCTATTGGAGAAGAAGGAGAGAGAGAGTGGCACATATCTGGGAGAGGAATTTCTGTATTAGTTTAAGAGATCTCTTGGCATTGTATTGGCTATCTATATTAAGGAAGTTTTGCTAGGTTTTCTTCTCCTAGAGGGTTTCCCAGGATAAATGTTGTGTCTCTTGTGATTGTGTATTTTCAGTGATGTTGGATTATGCTATTGTTATCTAATGAAATGAAAATATCTATAATAATGGATTAAACATTAACATAAAGAAAGTAGTTGAACTACCTCAACTTATTGAGAAATAATAAAGGTTCAAAAAGAGGAAGAGACAAGGGGAGAATATAAGGAGAACTACAACACTAAGGTTTGCTCTCTAGTTAGTAAGATTGCTTCAGTTTTAATTCATTTTTTAGTTTACTTGAAAGTCTAATCCTCTTGTTGACAACGGGGTCTCATTGAAGACAACAGGATTCAAAGCCGAATCATACCCTTCAGCAACATGTTTTAAAGGCGTTTGATTTATCTTTGATAGTCTATGTATCCTTGTTGGTTTATGAATTGATTTTCATGGTTGATGAAGAATATCTTGTAGAGTCAAGTAGCATCATTTTGTGGCAAGATGATCCAGATAATTAGTTTCAATTTTATTTCATTGTCAGGGTATTTTTGTATGGCTCCCATTGAAGACTTCTAAATATGACCTTAGTCCACACCCTCGCAGGGGTTTGTAAAAGATAAATACAGTTTTGTATATTAGAATGAAATAAAATCAGATTATTGTTCTGTCTCATACATGTGTTGTCATGACTTGGTTCTTCCTTTCGCTTTTGTCTCCATGTTTATTTTAATGTAAAATCTGTATACATTCACCTATCTTTGTTTAAATTTTTATTTTTACATTGTTACAAATATAAATCTTTAAAATTAGCATTGATCCTTTGTAATTGATACTTGTGAATTGAGTGAAAGTTTTGAGGCTATAAACCCCGGGTGACATTCCCAACTATCTTTTCCTAGCTAGGAAGTATTTGAAAATGATTGAGTAACGTGTTCCATACCTTTTCCTCAACAACCTGCCTAGAACAAGAACAAGAAGGGATAAATAGTAGACAAGAATAATATTCTTTATAATAATAATAAACACAATAGCGAGAACAATCGTCACAGTATCTTTTTCAGAGCTATCACTTGTGAATTTCCTGGAACAAGGATCAAAAGTAAGAAATATAATAAAAATAAATGAGAGAAACACTCTTATAGTGTTGAGATCAATCATTCCTCCATGATAACCTGGAAACAAAATAGGAGTTTCTCCTAGAGGATATGTTAGTTATATCTAGCAAATAATTACAATAATCATTTATCTCAATATTTCTCTCATGCTTCCAAGTATTCAATAATAAAACTTTTCAAAGATTTCTATCACAATTATAGTGTTTAGCAGTTATCAAACTTCATATGTGCAAATTTGAATCTTATCAATTTAATCAATCAAACCTAGAACTAGGAGTCTTGTCCTCAAGAATGAGTGTTGTTGTGTTTCTTCTAAGTCTCCTTCATTCAAGATGACAAGTATTTTCTTCAACCTATCCTTTGTATTAAGACAATATGTTATCTTGACAGAAATATGAGTTAGGGAATAGACTCTACAATCTCAACTTTAATCAATCTAATACTTTGACTTTAATTTTAACCAATGGTTAGTATGATAACTTCAAAAGATCAAAATACAACTTGGATATTCATAAGATCACAATAATTCCATAACACATAGAGGCATATCAAAGTAATCAAACCTGGAGTGCATAGTTCCTCTGAATGTGTTAGATCTGAGATCCTTATAGATCTATGATTTTTTCTTAGACAAAATATCATTTCTTCTACAAGTACCCTTTAAAATAATGATACAGTTTAAACATATGTAAGTACATACCTATGACATCATCAACAAGTAGTGGAACCATCTATCATCAACAGAAAGCAATAACTAACCTTTAAAACTTCAAAGGTGATGCAATTTATAATCTAAAGGTAGATGGAAATTTTCTAGGGTAAGGTGCACTAGGACAATAAAAATCAGTCGCAACACTTCACAAAACAATTCACTGCAAATCGTGTTGGCATTTCAACTGGTGTTGCAATTGGCATGAAGTAACTACACAAAGGAACTAGCACTACAACTGCAACTGATACTGCAACTACAAATGATACTGCAATTTCAACTTAGGGTTTTAGGAGGAAACCCTAATTTCTCAAACTTTAACTTTCAGAATTTTGATCCAGGGAAGTGATGCACCTTAGTTGGGATAGTTCTTAGGTAATCTTAGTTTCACCAACGTCCTCCAGAAAATGTAAAAATTCCACCTTTAGTATCTATTCATAAACCCAAATTCTATAGCAGTTGCAACACTGGAAACTGAATTTTTGAGAGGGTGCGCTAAGACTATCCACTTATTTATAAATTGTGAGTTGGTCTCTTTCAGGCTTGCTCTGATTCCATGTTAATGTTTTACTTATACATCTAGAAGTTATAGTTCTTCTTTATTATTACAATCATTTAGCACATTAGCTACATATATAAGATCACTGAAAGAGATACAATCACATAAACAAGAGAGAGAAAAATATTATCTTGGGAAACCCTCTAGGGGGATAAAACCTAACAAACTTCCTCAATATAGGTTATCCAACCAAGAACAATGCTTCACTCTCAAGAGAGAACTAACAAATCAGAATATCCTCCTCTACTCCTTCACTAGTTCACTAGGAAGAGTAGCATACCACTTAACCAAGAGATACAAAGAGATAGACCAAAACACTCATTGACATCACCCCCAGTCGCAACACCTTCTCCTCCAATAATTGCACACTTTTCCTCTTATTGCAGAGCTCATGAGCATGTGAGTGTGCAAATGAGGTGTTAGCCTCCTTTATAAATAGTAGTTTTTCCTTCCTTAATTAGGTCTGGGCCGACCTGTCATTTTACCATTTTAATTTACATTTAATTGTCAAGGCACAATAGGGCCTAATTAATAAATATAATATAACAATATTATTCAACACTCCCTCTTAGGTAGAATATTCTTCAAAGTTACAATATTTCAACACAATATGGTATTGACATATTTCTAATACATTGGTTGTAGGTTGCATAAAATAACATTCTCATAAACAGAGGATAAGATAGTCATGACCTGTGAGGTTTAGTTGTGTAAACGCATAGTGAAATTGCTTGTCATGCTAAAAGGGGATCTTTAAGGTTAGAGTATATGGAGGTGTTAAATGTTTTTCAAGTGAATCCATTTTAGACATGATGGGAACCATTCTAAATGATTTGGCAGATGCATACATCATTTTTACAACATATGATATTGTCAAACTCATGCATTCCCTAAACAATGAATACTCATGGATGCTAAATGTCTCCCATCTAAATGCAAAAGGGAAAGTTTGTGCTTGATCTTCAATTATTCATCAGATACAATATGTCTATAGTAACTGTAGAGGAATATTTAGTGGATGGCTTATGGGTGGAAGGTCACTTACTCAAATGTTCAGGCACCTAGGAAAACTAGCAGACTTGAGAAATCCCAGAAAAAAGAACACAGGCATGATTTGTCGAATAATTCTTAATCACCTAGTCATTTTAAATAAATATAGGGATCAAAGAGACAGAACTGATCCTAATACACTTAAGATCTTGCAGTTGTACCTTGACACGGGGTTCTCTTTCCTCTTTTATTAAGAATCGATGCCCTCATCATTTTTATAGGTGTGAAAATTTGCAAAGAATCGTCATAATCTCACTATGATCGTTAGATCACTAGATCTAGCTATAGAAATCAAAAGAGGCATGATCCAACCAGATATTATATTTATTCCTTTATTATAATGATCGATGCTTTAATCATTATAAGCTATAGTAATCGACATGGAATGAAGTATGATAGTGCTCGTTAGATCATTGACCAGGCCACAAGAATCATAAAATTCAATAGTGAACAATGGATATTGAATGTTGAATGTTTGGATCAATGTGCAAGAAAAATCGAACAATTCATAGTTAATTTCATGTTTGAAAAAGCATGAAACTTGATATGATAGGGCGGACCCGAAATTCATATTATTCCAAATTTTATAACCCATGTTTCAACATCATGTGTTATCGCGTCTTGGTTTGGAATTAATTCTAGCTCGTTTTTCAAATGTGAAAATCACATGAACCGTCCACATAACCATTTATTATAACTCAATCATTGATTAGACTAAAACACCAAATTTAAGCTTTGTATGGATTTTCTCTCGGTCACATGTCAAGGACATATGGAAAATATGGAGTTGTGATAGGTTAAAGAGCCAATCGAGATAGCACCTGGTTATAGTGTGGCCACATGGTGAATAGAGAAGTGTTTTTGGGTATATAACATGCCTTGTGCCTCACTCGTTTAGCTATCAGTCATAACAATTGGCCCTATGGGAAATAGGGTCATAAGTTAGCACCTACCCTATGCTCGATACATGATAGGGACTAGAGAACAACTTAAAACTCAAATTTAATCTATTGAAGTATCAAAGACACGGTGGTAGAGTAGGATCGAATTAAAAAAGTCAATCCATATCTTTGATTGACTCATAAGGTTGCAAACCTCTACAAATGTAGATGGTTTTTTTTTTTTTAAACTGAAAATCGAAGAGTTTTTATAAAGATTGTATGAATAATAATAAGTAAGGAGGAAAGTTTTTCTTTAAAATGAGATATTATTGTTATTTTATTGAATAAAATGAAAAAGCACAATGGTTCATAAACTATTTACAAAGAGACACAATGATTTAATATCATATAGTTGTTGGAAGACTAAATATACAGAGAAGTATATTGGAAAAAGAGGCGTTTTTATGGTCTAATTAGAAGATCAAAACAAAGACAGAGTCCAAGGAAGAACTTGAAAAATTCACATGAAATGAGGATGGAAGGGAGGAGCAAGGGAGGATTGGAGTCCTCTATAGGTTGAAGCCTGAAACAAGGAGTTGTAGCTTATTCAAGTTGGTGCTTGAAAAACTGAGGATTGGAGTCTTGTACAGGTTGGAGGTTGATCTACAGGGAGTTGGTTCTTCCTCAAGTTGGTTCTTGGAAAATAGGGGATTGGTGTCTCCTTGAGTTGGTTCTCAAAATAGAGATTCGTGTCTCTTGAAAACTAAAACTTGTAACTGAATTATAAATTTTATGACCCATATAATTTATCAACAAGAATGTACATAAAACTTCCCCCCCCCCTCTCAGTATTAAACAACATTCCAACAAAGAGAATGTTGGGATTATATCTTTCCATGGAGAATCTATAGAAATCATTGTCTATAAACCTCCATTTCCCATAACCAATGTAGGTACACGGTCAGCTGATTTATTGTCCTAAGGTTGCATGGTTGAAGATGTTATCATGCCTCCAACTGCACAGATGCACTCCCTAAAACCCCATTGCATGCCTTGGGAGCACCCCAATTCATATACTTCAATGAGTGGAAGTGATGATCCTCTAGATGCTAGAAAAATGAGGAGAAGCACATTCCATTGTAGTAATAGACAGACTCCATCTAAGCAGGAGACATGACCATCTAAAAAACTTGTAACATACCAAATTTAACCCATTCTTCACATGTTTATGAATATATTGAACAAGATAATAAAAAAATGCTTTTACAAAATAAGGTGTTCAAGACTATATCAACTAATAGTGATTTACATCATGCTTATTTAGCTATGATAATCCTTGCTTGGATTAGGCTAGTGTTAGTGATATTTCTTGTAAGGGGGTTAGAATGCAAAAGAATGGGTTAAAAACCCACTTGTCCTAAGTTTTGAATGCTGATGCGCCCGTGGTAAGTGACAAGCAAGTCCGAGCGGCGGTGATTCGTGCGCCCAGATCAACGGTGCATATGGGATTCCAGACCCCCCCTGCCTTTCTATCTTTAAGCGGAGGGGGGGGGGGGGGGGGGGNACCTTTCTACCTTTAAGCGGAGGGGGGGGGGGTCCGGAATCAAGGGCGCAGCTTTCCAACGGCTGAGATTTTAGCACCCAGATCAACGGTGCTCGCGCGATCCCATCATTCTCATTTGCTTGGTTTTAAATCAACGTGGGGCCCTCTTTCTTGTCGTGTCACCTTGCCATCCGTCCATCCCCCCTCTTCCGTTTATGTGGTCCATCCTACATGCCATCATCCATTTACCACTCGCCGCACGACCCATTCCCTTCCACGTCAACCTTCCACTAAGAGTGTGTCCATTATGTGTCATCTCCCGTCCCCTACGCTTATTCCTTTTTCCATGTGTCTCTCCTATAACCCCTCTCGCCCCCTTATCTTTTCATGCCTCTCCCTCACAGTCCGACACCACCACTCCTGTCATGCGCCCTATTCTTCGCGATGGCCTCCACGCCTATTCGTCAAGCCATTCAGTTATCCCAGGTGGCAGTGCAAGAAGTCTTCCACATCCCAAAGTGCTGAGTTGGCCAGGTCGTCCTCAATCCCCATGAAGCAATTATTGAGGTAGTTGGTGGTGGTTAGACATCGTCTCCATCATAATGGGAAAGTCCGGCAATGAATTAAAGGCACATCGATTCGCCGATGAAACTGTCAGAAGATCGATCGCGTCTACCATAAGTTGCACTACCATTCAGATATTGCAGCTGCAGATTGTCAGAAGCCATGCAGACGCAAAGCTTTTAATGCTACGTCTCGATTTTGTTACTGTTGCTAGTTTGAGTATATGAAGGCGTTTTCACCATTTTTGTATCTATCGATGGTTGAGCTAAGCTCCCAACTGTAAAGTTTCAACAACCATTCTGGTTTCCTGGTTATGCCTCTGTGTTTGATATTTCTTGTTTTATGACAAACAGTTCTCCTTTTCCATCTATGTTTCATCTCATGCCAGAGAGTTCATTATCGAATGATTCGCGTGGATTGTTGCAATTATGTTATGATAAAGGATTTGTTGTGACATTATTGTATTCTATGGTCTTCTGTGTTTGAATGTAAAAGGATCTTGCGTTCGGATGATTTCTTCTCCAGTCTGTTACAAACCTGATGTTTATGATAGACCTTCACACTCTTCTCATGCAAGTCTTCCCCCTACTCACCTTTCATTGCAACTCACTATTTGAAGTTTATCAAGACCTCACTCGTCCATGCATGCCTAGCCTAGTTTCTGAGTTGAGATGGTATTGTTCTGAGTTTTCCTCCATTTGATCACCCCTTTAAAAAAATCGTGACATTAAACTGATGGGTGTCGGGCTCTGCTCCTGCAAGCAATCCAGGAGTGACTTCTGACGCTAACATTTCTGGCGCTGTTGCCGGGGACGAAGTTGAATATTTTCCCCGAGATTGAACGACAAAGATTAAGATGATTCTGAAGGTGCATCAGATATCAGAACTTGAATATTGCTACTGTGCACCTGGCGACTCCATTGTGACGACTCCACTGTGGTGAACCTTTTGGATTATTTGTGGCTTCCGACGATAGACACACGTAGTCCCATCCACAACTGCCTATGGCTACAACTGAAGAAAATTCGGAGGTGATTTTCAGAAAAGGAAAGGCCCCTCAAGCAGAAAGCTTCACCTCCGAATCAGGTATTTCCCCACCTCCTTCCGTAAGAACTCCATTTTCTTATGATCAGCTTCCTAGTCGTCCTTCCTCTGAGGTTTCCCGTTTTCTGAATTTCGGGAGTGTTCCTGCTAAGTTTTCTCCTTCTGGTCTAGTACCAGAAAGAGAGGTCCTTGTCACTCCCCCCTCCCTGGAAGTTGTGCCTCAACACTGACCTCAGGTCTCAGAAGGTTTCACCACCCCTCCTTTTATTGCTACTACTACAGAGAGAGAAACATCTACACATCTAGGTCCCTTAAACCTCTCTCTGTTTTCCCCGTCGTCTTCTTTGAGAACCTCTTTTCCGACATCTCTCGTTCACACTCCTTGTCCTCCAAGTTCTCCTCCACCTAATATTCCTATGGCTGGTGCTAATCCCCCTCTGAATAGAATGGATGCCATAATCACGGCTAGATATGCTCCTTTAATCCTACCCCATCCTATGAACCCTCTCCCTGCTGGAGACTACTTGAAATACATGCCCAAGTTCACTGGGGAAGGGGACATAACTGCAGAAGAGCACCTGGCTGCTTTCTACAGTTATGCAGACAATCTAAACATTGAAAATGAAGATGTCTGGATGAGAGTCTTTGTCCATAGCTTGGATGGTGAGGTTAGAAAATGGTTTAGGGGACTGGCCCCTGGATCTATTGCAGGAATTGAAGCCCTGGATAATGCTTTCTTGAGGCAGTGGGGAGATAGGAAATATTACATATATTACATGACATAGTTTGGGTCCCTGAAGAAGAGGGAAGGAGAGTTTGTCTCTGACTTCTCCAAAAGATTCAATAAGATGTATAACAAGATTCCCACAGAGGTAAAGCCCTCTGAAGCCTCTGCACAGATTTCCTACGCTGGCGCTTTCGACCCTGATTTCTGTCTTTTATTAAGAGAAAGAAGAGCCACCTACTTAGCTCAAATGCAAGATGCAGCTATAGAAGTGGAATCTAACATATTAGTAGCTGACAAACTGAGGAACAAGGCTGACGCAGACAGAAAAAAGGGAAAGTCTGAAGCCTCGACTTCTGGCCCATCGTTGCCCCACACTCAAGTGAATGAGCTGACCCAGGTGATGAACTTTCTGAAAGAAGAGATGGAGAGATTGAAAGTGGAAAGGAAACAAATGAATAAAGGGCCTTAGAGCGCCAAAATAAAAGGGGGTTTCAAAAGGCCAAATAATATTGCTCCCCCGACTATTCACACGGGGAGAGACAGAGACAGAGATGACCAAAGAATTCAGGCTCCCTTTCAGAACAATTTGATAGCCGGAGATGAAAAAGGGGAAACAGATGAGCTTGATCTTGAGATCCACTGCTTAGAAGACACCCCTCCTTTTCCTCATCTGACTCAAGCAGCCTACGAGGAGTCTCTCATGAACAGTCAGCTGAACGAATTAAGCAGCAGAGACAAAGCTAGTTGCGGCCGAGGTAGGTATAACCTGAGGTCCGATAGAAAGGCAGCAGCACCTGATATTCCTGAGAAGTCCACTAAAGTAGAGAAGCCTGCAAATGAGGTAGTAGACAGTCACAGAGTTAAGAAGGCCCAACCCATCTCTCCCAATGTCCAAAATCATGTTCCTGAAATAAGAGAAATTCCAAATCTTACATCTTCTTTTAATTTCGAGCATGAGATTCAAAAGATCAGAGTCCATGTTCCCCTCACCGAGCTAATCAAACATGGTGAATTCAAAAAGTGCTTCTCTGACCTTTTGAAATCTGAAGCCTCATGCCCTTCCATAGACTTCATAAACCTCCAAGATGAAAAGCCAGCAGTTGTCCTAGGCCCCATGGTGGAAGACAGAGATGATTCATCCCCTCCCTTCTACACCTCCCTGAACATACATGATAAAGTACTGCACAACTGTTTGATGGATTCAGGGGCCTCTCACAACCTCATGCCCAAAATTGTCATGGAAGAATTAGGACTGGAAGTCACCCGAGCTTATCATGACCTCTATTCTTTTGACTCCAGGAGAGTGCAATGTTTGGGAGTCATCAAGGACCTGGCAGTTTCTTTGTTTCAGCTGCCCATGAAGAGTATGGTAATGGATATTGTGGTAGTTGATGTCCCCCCAAGTTTGGCATGCTGTTGTCAAGGTCTTGGATTAAGAGACTTAGAGGGACGTTACAGATGGACCTCACATATGCCACCATTCCAGTCTTTGGAGGGGAACATAGGAGATTGTTCAGAGAAGCCCAGCTAGCCTACATTTTCAGTGATGAAGCAAACCCCACTAATCACCCCATCTTTGCACTTGACACTGACTTAGGGTCTAGATTGTTACAGGTCACTGAGACTCCTGAGGCCCCTTTGCAGATCAGAAAACAACCCATTATCAATCAAGAGATGCCTCCTCCAACCACCTCTATTTGGAAGATGTTCTTTGATGGAGCTTCTTCTAGTATAGGTGCAGGTGCTGGAGTGGTATTCATATCCCCTTCTCAAGTGACCATATCTCTGTCATACAAGCTGGAATTTGAAGTCACCAACAACGTGGCAGAGTATGAAGCTCTGGTTCTGGGATTAAGAGCTGCAAAGGAAATGGGAGTAAAGGAGATGGCTGTGTTTGGAGATGCAGAGTTGATTGTCCAGCAGGTAAAAAATGTTTATCAGGCCAAGCATCTTCGTCTCAAGAATTACAGAAACAAGGTATGGGACCTAGTTGATAATTTCTTCCTGGCTTTTAACATCTCTTTCATTCCAAGGGAAGAAAATGCTCCAGCTGATTTTTTATCCTTCTCAGCTAGTTTGCTTGAAGTTCCTGCACTGCCCACTGTCAAATCTGATGTCGAAATAAGATATAGACCCTCTATACCAGACAATGTCAGACATTGGAAGGTATTTGAAGATGACCTGGAAATCGAAAAATTTCTTCAATCCATTGATGAATTTTCTGCGTCACACATAGATGCGGATCCTGACATGGAAGGTGACCATCACCCTGAGGAGTTTTTGAATAAAATTGCCAGTCACCAGATTATTCAACTACCGAGCAATCACATATCGAAAGGACTAATCCCACTAGAAAGGTTGTTCGATGGGAATGATGTGGTAGTAACGGGTAGAGTTTCAGGTGATGAGGCTGACACAACTGAGTGCAACATAGGCGCACCAGAGGAGCCTAAGTTTGTCAAATTATCAAGGAGTTTGACCGAGGAGCAGAGGGCCGAATATACTAAGTTGCTGAGGGAGTTTGTTGATGTGTTCGCATGGACCTACGAAGATCTCAAAACATATGACACATCTGTCATTGAGCACAAAATCCCATTGAAAGAAGAGGCTATGCCATTCAAGCAGAAGTTGAGACAAATAAATCCCATGCTGTTACCTGTCATGGAGGAGGAAGTGAAGAAGCTGATAGATGCCCAAATCATTGTCCCCTTGAGATATTCTGACTGGGTGGCCAATTTGGTCCCAGTAAGAAAGAAAACTGGCGAAATCAGACTCTGTGTTGATTTCAGGAACCTGAACAGGAGCTCAAGGAAAGATAATTATCCCCTGCCCAACATGGAGCACATATTGCAGAAGGTCATTGGTGCATCTAGAATATCCATGATTGATGGCTTTTCTGGTTACAATCAGATATCAGTCATGCTCGAGGATAGAGAAAAGACAGCCTTCACCACTCCTTGGGGTACATTCATGTATGCCAAAATGCCGTTTGGGTTGATGAATGCAGGAGCCACATTCCAGTGAGCCATGGACATAGCCTTCATCGGGGAAAAGGATAAGTTTGTGGTGATCTACCTAGATGACATAACAATCTTCTCCAAGACTGATAAAGTGCACCGCTGCCACTTGAAGAGGGTTTTCCTGAAGTGTCGGAGGTATGGCCTATCTTTAAACCCCAAGAAATCGTTGTTTGCTATGCAAGAGGGAAAGCTATTAGGCCATATAGTGTTAGCAGAGGGGGTGAGAATTGATCCTAGCAGGTTGGAAGCAATCCAGACCCTGTCACTTCCAAGATCCAAGAAAGAGGTTCAGGCATTTTTGGGGAAGATTAATTTTCTGAGGAGATTTGTCTCAAATTTCGTCGAATTGGTGAAACACATCATGACAATGCTCAAAAAGGGAAATGAAGTAAAATGGACTGTTGAACCCAGGGAATCTTTTATCCAAATAAATAAGGCATTGACTGAGGCACCTGTGCTAATCAGTCCTGATTATTCCAAAGATTTTCTAATTTTTTCTTTTGCTTCTTGTGATACAGTAGCAGTAGTCTTATTGCAGAAAAACGATCGAGGGCAAGAGAAGCCTATTTCCTTCTTTAGAAAAGCATTGAGATATGCAGAACTCCGATACGAGATCATGGAAAAGCAGGCCTATGCATTGGTGAAGGCTCTTAAAGCTTTCAGAGTCTATGTCTTACACTCAAAGATCACTACATATGTCCCTTCAACCTCTGTGAAGGACATTCTTATACAGCCTGACATAGATGGGAGGAGAGGTAAATGGATCGCCAAGATCCTAGAATTTGATCTGGAGATTAAGCCCACCAAGTTGATAAAGGGGCAGGGTTTGGCCAAGCTGCTGGATGAATCCAACTGCAAGGCTTTGGGAATTAACTTCATCAATGAGCAAGCTGAGCCATCCAACAAGCAGTTCCAGGGTGCCCTATCACTAGCATCATGCCCCTGGTACAAGGATATCTTGTATTTTCTGCAAGAATTAAAGCCCCCTGATGGATTGGAAAAAAATAAGGCCAAGGCCTTAAAGCTCAAAGAGGTCAGGTATTACCTCATTGACCAAGCCTTGTATTGGAAAGACCCTCTAGGGGTATTACTCAGGTGTCTGGACCCGCAACAAGCCCAGAAGGTTATGTTCGATTTCCATAGCAGCCTCTGTGGAGGTCATCACTTCTGGAAGACCACAGCTCACAAGATCCTTGAAGTATTTGCAAACAACACCTACAGGTTACTGGATCTGGAAGGCAAAGAAGTTTTTAGCAGCCCAGTAAATGGGCATTTCTTAAAAAAATGTTTTCTGTGAGCCGCAGTCGGCTCTTTTGTTTTGTTTTGTAAATATTGTTTTTGTTTTTCTTTCAGCCTAATAAATGACTCCATAGCCCAACAGTAAAGGCACTGAATCTGCAAAAGAGTTCTTAGAGCATCACAGGGACGACTCTATCCCCCATGGAGCCAAATGTTAGAGATATTTCTTGTAAGGGGGTTAGAATGCAAAAGAATGGGTTAAAAGCCCACTTGTCCTAAGTTTTGAATGTTGATGCGCCCGTAGTAAGTGACAAGCAAGTTCGAGCGGCAGCGATTTGCGCGCTCGGATCAACGGTGCATATGGGATTCCGGACCCCCCCCACCTTTCTATCTTTAAGCGGAGGGGGGGGTCCGGAATCGGGGGCGCATCTCTTCAATGGTTCGGATCAGCGCGCCTGGATCAACGGCGATGAAGGCAATTCCGGACCCCCCCTGCCTTTCTACCTTTAAGCGGAGGGGGGGGGTCCAAAATCGAGCGTGCAACTTTCCAACGGCTGAGATTTTAGCGCCCAGATCAACGGCGCTCGCGCGATCCCATCATTCTCAGCTGCTTGGTTTTAAATCAACGTGGGGCCCTCTTTCTTGTCGTGTCACCTTGCCATCCGTCCATCCCCCTTCTTTCGTTTATGTGGTCCATCCTACATGCCATCATCCAATTACCACTCGCCGCACGACCCATTCCCTTCCATGTCAAGCTTCCACTAAGAGTGTGTCCATTATGTGTCATCTCCCATCCCCTACGCTTATTCCTTTTTCCATGTGTCTCTCCTATAACCCCTCTCGCCCCCTTATCTTTTCAAGCCTCACCTTCATAGTCCGATGCCACCACTCCTGTCATGCGCCCTATCCTTCGCGATGGCCTCCACACCTATTCGTCAAGCCATTCAGTTATCCCAGGTGGCAGCGCAAGAAGTCTTCCACATCCCAAAGTGTTGAGTTGGCCAGGTCATCCTCAATCCCCATGAAGCAGTTATTGAGGTAGTTGGTGGTGGTTAGACATCGTCTCTGCCATAATGGGAAAGTCCGGCAATGAATTAAAGGCACGTCGATTCACCGATGAAACTGTCAGAAGATCGATCGCGTCTGCCATAAGTTGCACGACCATTTAGAGATTGTAGCTACATATTGTCAGAAGCCATGCAGACGCAAAGCTTTTAATGCTACGTCTCGATTTTGTTGTTGTTGCTAGTTTGAGTATATGAAGGCATTTTCGCCATTTTTGTATCTATCGATGGTTGAGCTAAGCTCCCGACTGTAAAGTTTCAACAACCATTCTAGTTTCCTGGTTATGCCTCTGTGTTTGAGATTTCTTGTTTTATGACAAACAATTCTCCTTTTCCATCTATGTTTCATCTCATGCCAGAGAGTTTATTATCGAATGATTCGCGTGGATTGTTGCAATTATGTTATGATAAAGGATTTGTTGTGACATTATTGTATTCTCTGGTCTTCTGTGTTTGAATGTAAAAGGATCTTACGTTCGGCTGCTTTCTTCTCCAGTCTGTTACAAACCTGATGTTTATGATAGACCTCCGCACTCTTCTCATGCAAGTCTTCCCCCTACTCACCTTTTATTGCAACTCACTGTTTGAAGTTTATCAAGACCTCACTCGTCCATGCATGCCTGGCCTAGTTTCTGAGTTGAGACGATATTGTTCTGAGTTTTCCTCCATTTGATCACCCCTTTAAACAAATCATGACATTAAATTGATGGGTGTCAGGCTCTGCTCCTGTAAGCAATCCAGGAGTGACTTCTGACGCTAACAGCTAGAAATTACCAAGCTCAAAAAAATAGTAAGCTAATCTCCAACTTGCAATTGCAACCTATAGAATCTCATTGAAATGAATGGTAAAGTGTTCCTTGAAATAACAATTGAGATGGAAGGTATGAGACTAGTGGAGCAATGAGTGAGTGATGCAAGTAGCTTGTTGATTGCGGAATTATTTTGACACTGATATCTTGCTACAGAATTTGAAAAGTAGGTTATAGATTTTAGAGTCCATAATCCACAACATTCAAATAATGAATCAAAGGAGGTCAAACATATGTGGACTTTAGCTTATGCTTTTAATAGATACAAAGTAAACGTTGTAGGAGTATGTTTAAAAATGAGGACCCTTGTGATGATACATGGTGTAGGTTGTAAAAATAAAAGATCAAAAGGTCTTGATGGTTATTTCTAGTAGAATACCATAATATCCCTCCAAAGGAATGTAAATAAGATAAAAACCAAATCATATATCATCATGCTTCGCAACTCACAACAACTTTGAAGATGTAGGCCAATATATGCATTGGTGAACCATGGGAATGAATCGAGGAAGTCATACCTGTAGATGTGTTTTCTTTCCCTATTGCACTATAGTGTATCCTTATTTAGGAATGGATTCTACAACAACTTCTTCTATTATAGGTTCTTGTGGAGCAACATATTCCTCATTTTCGATAGTTTCCATTTATTGTCCATGTTAGTTGCTTCTTTTTTTGTTGTTGTTTCTTGTGGAGAAACAACATTGTCTTATTCTACTCCTACTACTAGATCTTGTATGGAAATAGAAATACCTTATATTTTTGTTTCTTTTGGAGCAACAATAGGGATTCTTGATGTTGTTTCTTTTGTAGAAACATCAATTCATGATGTAGCAATGCTAGTGTCTTTCCTTGAGCAACGTTTGGTCCTCACTTTTTAATATTTGTGTTGTTGGAGTGGATTTGAATTGTAGCAGTGGAGTAAGATTATGTCATGGTTCAAATGGAATGGTGAAGGTATTGAATTGAACAAGGGCAGGGATGTGGTCATGAAAGGTAAAGGTGATGGTGTCCCTCCCCCAAACTAAATACATTTTTCTTCCTTGAAAAAAACAACAAATGGGAAGGAAGTAGGACATAAAACAAAATAGGATTAAGTGGTTTTCCAAATACAAATATAGAGTATTCAATGAATCTGATATAAAAATGGAAAGAAGAACCATACATGTACCTACCTAAGAAGCCCATGAAATTTGTAGCAAGTATATGATCTTCTACATAAATTTCTTCACAAGTTTCCATGGAAAAGAGAAACATCTTTGAGAATCCATGCCAAGGGCTTATATCAACAAAATTTCCTCCTATATTTTAGATATATTCATGAAGATTTGAGGAAACACCACTTTTGCAACAACTTATTCTGCTAAAGGTTCTTGTGGGGTAGCGGTCTCTTCCCCTTGGGGAATTTCTTCAATTGATTTCTTTACTATTGGTTCTTGTGTGGCAATAGTAGGGCCTTCTAAAGATGGTTCTTGTGTGACAACCTCAATTCTAGTAGGTGTTGGTTATTTTGTAACAACACCTATTTCTTTAGAATTCGTGTGGTTAGTTCTTGTGTGACAACCATGGGTATGGTGGGTATTGGTTCTTGTGTGACAACACCTATTTATTTAGTGATCCTGTAGTTGGTTATTTTTTGACAACCATAGGGGTTATTTGTATTGGTTCTTGTGTATCAGTACCAATATCATCCTTGGAACTTTTTTATTTTTGCAACTTCTATATTGAGGGTGGATCTTTGAAGTACTTACTAAGAATAGAACCATACTGCAAGATCTGTAGCACATGTTGATACTAAGAGGGGGTTGAAACAGTATCAAGTACAATTTAAAACCTTTTTCAACTTATAATTAAACCATTCAATTATATCCAATGAGAAATGAACAATAGTATAAGAGTTACACCAATACACCACAATACACCATGCACAATATATGAGAAATAATCAATAGTTATTGTTCAAGGGAAATAATGACTTCCAAAGGTAGCTACAGCTTCCAAATGTAAAGGGAGGGATAAACCTCCAATAGGAAGATACAATCCTCCAATATCAAGAGAGAATTGAACTATCCATCCTTTCCCCTTCCTTTCACCCAAGAATATACGAGAGATAATAAAACTTTACATTAAATCATCACCATCAACCAATCATCACATAGAACCTGATAATGCTTCTTGAGACTTCTTCAATTTATGAAATTCTTGAATTCTTGAAGTACTCTGATCCTATAGATAATATTACTCAATGTATTTTATGAAACTCCTCCAAGTTTTACTCCTTGAATCCTCCCCAAAAAGAAGTTATAGAGAGAATGGTAGACCTTGTTCAATTATGGTTTATTCAGGAGACCGAACTTGTGCAGAATGCCCCATGCTCAATATTTAACATCATATTCTGAAAATCTCACACAAGAAACTACATTCTGTACTATTTCCAATGAAATTTGTCCCACATCATTTGGATTCTCTATGAAGAAGTTATGACTATTTTACTCGGAACACCTGTTTATTGACTAGCTTCAGGACTCGTCACAAACCCTATCTTCTATAGAGTGTATATCCATAATTATAGCGAATCAAGAGCTGAAATTTTTACCATAGGTACCTTGATATGTCTTCTCAATAACATAGAAATTTCACCATCTAAATCGTTCTAGAAAAAACATTATAGAAAAAATGGTAAGATGACCTGAAAATAACATACCTTAGAACACATCACCAAAAGACTTCATCCTCTCTTGAAATCCAACCTTGTTTACTTTTGATTTCCTCTGAAATTCGATTTGTGTATCAAATGAATGTATAATGATATTTATTTATACCATTTATGTCACTTTCTTTTAACATTAGAGCTGACCTGACAATTTCTTATTTTGTAATTCTTTTCTTTAATTATCTTCAGGGCCTACATGTCCTTCCTTCAATTCACTTTTTCATTTTCAAAAATTCATTTCTCCTCAACCATGAGGATCCACATGATGTGCCACTTACCATCGAAAACAAAATGATGTATACTATCCATCCATGGGTCTTGTATATACATGCGCATTTTCCTTCATGTCCAAATAACTTCATCAATCTTGCGGTCCAAAACCCATGACTAGGGTTGACATCAATGACAACAACCAATCTTCCAACAATCTCCCCCTTTGTCATTAATGGAAACACTCATGCTCCCCCCTATCATCATGATCCCAATTTAGCTCCCCCTTTGACATCAATGGAAAATGGTAGGGATTCTCCCCCTGAGTTTAATGGCAAAAGGTAACTCTCTTCTTTGGGGATGCTCCCCTTGATCATATGGCACTCAATAATACTTCATCCTTATTTTTGGTCTTTGGGACTTTTTCTTCCTTGGAATCATTTTGTGTGGATTTTGTCTTCTCTCTCTTCTTCATGTCTAGGATGTATATGTTGTGTTGAAATTATTAATACAACTGAGAGGGGGGGTCAATCAGTTGTATGTGAGCTTAAACAATTTTATACCTTTTAAATATTATTAATCTTTCTTCATGTGGTCATCAACAATATACAGCATATGGACAGTAAAGGTAAAGAACAACAGTCACACATAAAGTATACACAGAGACAGATTTTTCATGAGGAAACCCATAAAGGGAGAAAACCTCTTCTTCTTCGAAATGATAGGCAGTATTTTAAGTTCTGTACATCATCTATAGTTGAGCACCAACTCAATGTGAGGCTACTACCTCTGTTTTACAAGCTACAACTTGTTTGAGAGCACCAACTCTCTAGTTTCTCTAGCACCCACTAGAAGGGAGCACCAAATCCTTGAATATTCCAGCACCAACTGGATGGAAGCACCAACTTCCTGAATGTTCCAGCACCAACTGGATGGAAGCACCAACTTCCAGTTACACAGGCTCCAACCTGCATAACAGAGAACACTAGTTCTCCCTTGCACCACACTGCCACCCTAGTTTCTCTGACTGCAACCAAATGGAAGCTACAACTTCCAGTGTTCAAGCTCCCACTTGAACCTCTGAGGACAACAGTCCTCCTGAGCACCTCCCAACCTCCCTATAAAAGTAAATAATAAATATACAGACAACTTATGCAGATATGTCAATTCTTACCTATCTTTCTTTGTTCTGTAAATCTGGTCTTCTGCACACTGTTTTGCTGCTCTTTTCTTCCTCTACTTGTTCAGTAGGTATGCTCTGCATCAGCTTGTGCTCTCATTCTTCTCTTCTTCAACTCGTTCTGTTATTCTACTCTGCATTTCATCTCACACTTCACATATGCTCAATCTCCTCCTGCGCATCCTTTTCTTATCTATTCTTCCAGTTTCATTCTTTTTCACTTACAGAACAACCAACCGAACACAGTTTGTTTCATATTGTTTTATACACACGAACATGACGGTTCAAATTCCCAACTCCTTAGGCAAAAAGACGACAATTGTTTAAGCAACTGAAAGGCCAACTGAAACGCTAACTGATTTGCAATCATGAGTCTGTTTTTCTAACAGAATCCAAACTCAGTAGTTAATTGTGAGAGAGAACAGTAACCCTCCGATCAATACTTGATCCAATGGTTCATATCCAATCGGGATTTCACACATCGCGATTTCGGCATTCTTAGCGTTCATAGTTTTTGTTACTTACAAATCTCGATCCCCGAAACTCCATGAAGAAGTCAGATCAACGGTCTAGATCATTTCTTGATCTGACGGTTCAGATTCAATCGCGATTTTGCATATCGTGAAATCGACATTCTTGTTGCATTGTGTTCTTTGCCTTTTGAATTCGTGATCCCCGAAACTCCGATAAGAAGTTAAATCAATGGTCCAGATCTGATCTCTATTCAGCGGCTGCGATTAAATCGCGAAATCGCATATCACGATTTCGGGGTTCTTGTTGTCAAATGTTTTTGTCACTTCAAAGTCTCGATTCGCCAAAATCTGATAAGGAGTTAAATCAATGGTCCAGATCACTTCTTATCTTTAACGGCTGCGATTAAATCGTGAAATCGCATATCATGATTTCGGGGTTCTTGTTGTCAAGTTTTTTTTTCATTTCAAAGTCCCGATCCCCGATACTCCATGAAGAGAATCAACGGTCCAGATCACTTCTTAACTTAATGGCTACGATTAAATCGCGATTTCACATATCGTGAAATCGACATTCTTGATGCATTGGGTTCTTTGCCTCCCCAAGTCGCGATCCCTGAAACTCCGATATGGAGTTACATCAACGGTGCAGATCAAAACTTGATTTGATGGCTCAGATTTCATTGCGATTTTTCATATTGCGATTACACCCTCTTCTCCTTGCATTTTAAAGACCGTGCAAGTTCTCCTCGATCCAATGGTGGTCGGACTCTGCGCTCGGATATGACGGTTGGAATATATCTCCCTCTTCAACAATCAGAGATTCTTCTTCTCAAGAGATTCTTCTCAAACTTTCGCTCATTCGCTGCCTTCGATCATTCGATTCGCTGCCTTCGATCATTCATTGCTCTGAACTTATCTTCTGTTTGCCTGCCGATTAAAAACTTGTTGTTCTCATGTCATCTTCATAGTTGCCATCAATGATTGATTAGAAACTTGTTGTTCTCATGTCATCTTCACTGTTTCCATCAATGACAAGCATTCGCTATCTGACAAGCATTCACTGTCTGTTAA